>JAIFZK010000159.1:852500-925000 GCA_027481765.1 Tenualosa thibaudeaui
TAAGGAAGTCCACATGCCTGAGACCATGTGTGTGTGCATGAAAATATCTAAAAGAAGTCAGTTGGGTAGAGTTTGACATCAATTGCGGTCTGTGTAGTAGAGGAACAGAAACTCTTTCTTGCCATTGTCAAGCCATTCTCATGCATGTTTTTGATTCTCTGGGTGGGAGGGTATTCCATCATGTGCAATGTATCATGTTCCATCCTGTGCTGTGTAGATTTCGCAACATGCTCTGTCTGAAAAAATGAACAAATATTTGTGCAGGACACCAATGATGCCACAAACCATACAAATAATTCCCAAGATTTTTATGATACAACTTAATACACTATTATTGGTAACACTTTCTGTGAAGACCATATCTATAGCGCATTATGAGCGCATTCATAACAAACTATAATGCGCATCATAATCAGTCAAAATGCATTACACTCATTACAATTATGACTACACTCATAATGCTCCATGATGCATTATATCAACAGTTATGAATAACTATAAATCTAGTTTATAATGCCTTATAAATCCAAGGCTGTTATGAGTGTTCATGACTGGTTATAAACTACAGGCTGGCTGATGGGGCTTATAATACATTATGACTACTAATACCCCTCTATGCACACACCTGGATGATCAACTGTTGTAAGGGCTCATAAGTTGCTATAATGTTCCATGTGGGATCATAAGTTGTCAGTGTGTGCTTTAAGTAAAGTAATGGAACATTATAGCAACTTATGAGCCCTTATAGAAATCATGTAGAAACTGCCGTGCAAGAAAACAGCACAGGACTGTCTGACTCACTCGCTATCACATATTAGTGAGCAGCAAGCTATGGTAAGCTTAAAATGCTAAAAGTGCTAAACTGTAAGATAGTGTAATGGATACTCAAGTAGTCAAGTCAGTCAAGTAGGGATTTATTGTCATTTCAGCCATATACACAGTACATAGTGAGACGAGACAACTTTTCACCAGGAACAATTGGTGATACACGTAACTGTTAAAACACAGTATGGACAATACAGATACGTAATAGTGCCTACATACACTATTGCGGGACTACACAGATTCACTCACCCACTCACACACACAACTACACACACACGCATGCACACTCTTGTACACATATGTACATTCAGTACAGTTGTAAACAATTGGCAGGTCAAAATACAGGTGACCTAAAACAAACACGCTAGACAGGGCATGGCTTATTATCATTTGTAAACAAAAGACTATTCTACATAAATATAAGTGATACAGTAAGAAGGTACAGTAAAGGTAAAGGCACAGTGTGGTGTAACGCACTGGTTTGCATCCTGAGTAAGAAATTACAGTCCAATTGCACTACAGGTTGTTCAGCAGTCTCTTCCCCATTCTGGAGGTGTGGGCAGTGACACCGTGGAACCTTCTGCCAGATGGTAGTAGGGTGAATAGTCCATGGGAGGGATGGGTAGTGTTTTTGGTAATGTTCTTGGCTTTCCGCAGACAGCGGGTGCTGTAGATGTCTGAGAGGGGGGGCAGAGAGACTCCAGTGATCTTTTCAGCTATCCTCCTGTTGCTTTTAATCTAAGTGTCCCGGCCTGCTGAAACCTCTACTGCAATATATACACTGAGCAAAGATAATCTGTGCAATCACTTGTATAGCCAATGTACAATATTACCCTGTATTCAGAGATCTGTATATCAGACCTCTGTGTATGTAACTTTTTGCACTAGTGCTTATCTATTCTATTCTTTGATTGCGAACACTGTACACTTTGTATGCTATTGTTTATGTCCTCTCTTTGATAAAAGCGTCTGCTAAATGTAATGTAATGTAACAATGTAATGTAATGCTGTGGTAGTGAGGTTGCGGGTTCGAGCCCAAGGCTGGACTGTGCAGGATGATCTTTGGTAATCTGGGATTGTCATTTTACTGTCATTGATCATATCCACATAGCCTATGTGCGGTCAAACGTTTATGGTTGTGTATGTGCGTTTGTGTGTGTGTGTGAAAGAGAGATGTGAGCACACTGATTTGTGTGGTTGTGCATGTAGCCTGTGTGTATATGTGTGTGTGTGTGTGTGTGTCTGTGCCTGACAGATGTGTGCGGACAGATGAGAGCACACTGAGAGAGAGGATGAGTGAGGATGTGGTCATGTGGAGACGTGTGTGTGTGTGTGTGTGTGGGGGGGGGGGTGGTGTTGTTCCTGCTGACTCAGTGGCATTTGTTTCACTGGAACAGAGAGTACACAAACACACACACACTCCTAAAAGTGTACACATACGCGCGCACACACACACACACACACACATTTGTATGAATATCTGAGTGTGTAAATGTTTGTGTCTGTGTTGTGTGTGTGTAAGTGAGCGTGTGTATGTGAGTGTGTTTGACTGCTGAATCCTGAGTCACTGGCGCCCTCTACTGGTCAACTCACTAGCCACCTGTGGCTGACAGAAAAGAATAGGAGTGACAGTGAGACAGGGGAAGCAAGTGAAAGTGAGAGAGAGAGAGTGACACTGAGCCTTGTGTAGTATTGCCTGTGTAGTATTGTGTTGTATACTATCGCCAGTGTAGTATACTTGCAGAGAACCTCTGTTTCTCTCATTAGGCTATTCAGTAAAGTTCATTTATTTGTCACATACATAATCGTAACAGTGTACAATTTGCAGTGAAATTTGGGACTGGTAGACATCACAGACTGTGTAGTTAGCAAAGAGTATGAGGAAAAATAAATATTCTTAGCTAAATATTTACACATAATATTTACACAATTACACATAGGTTCTAGTGAAATTGTAAGCAGGACATTCACAAATATTTTTTTATGTTATGAGACTTTTAAAATAGCAGGCATGTTCATATTAAGGAGTCAAATGATCTGCTGGCAACAGCTCCTCCTAAGGTGTTCAGTTCAGTAGACATTAGACTGCAGAATCTCCTGCCTGATTTTATTTAGCTGACCAGGCAGTTACTGGGATGGGTGGGGTGCAAACGCTGAGTCTTGCTGCAATAATATGTCACACTGAAAGCTTCTTGCTATGCCAAGGGAAAATAAACCACCCTGAAATTAGTCCAATGTCTGTGACTCACACATTTCAGACATATCTAATGTTGTAATACACCAAGAGAAGATTTGGAACTAATCACTGCTTGAACCTTCTTTAGCAGTAATAAACTCAAGACAGTGCTGATAGCTGAGTCACGTCACATCAGCAAAATGCTCAGGAGGTATTTTAGCCTGTTTTCATTCAGTTCAGCGTTATTCTTAGGATGCAGTTGGATTATGGGTATTCTATAGATATTTTCATTTAGGACTGAAACATCTATTAGTCATACATGATTGTATAGTAAGTGTAAGTATATATGATCACAAGGGAAAGTTGGTCTCTGCATTAATCCCAGTTGTGAATAAGTTAAGCACACATAACTGTCAGGTCTGCATCAGATCTGGCCACGACCATGCCCCCTCACTCCGTCTCGCATAGGCACAGCTCGTCTCCCCGTTCGCAGTCACTTCCTTGTGCACGATCGCCATCACCTGAGTTCTAATTGGTATCACCTGGTCTTCACACTATACAGGTGTCCCTCCCTGATTCCCGGGTGCCTCGTCAATCCTGCCTTGGATTTAATCTGCATCAGTTGTGTTCCTTGTCTGCTCCTACGAACTCCTGCGTTCCTGGACTTATCAGTCAGTATTGTTGATCTCCTTAGTTCTTTATCCATCTTAGTTGTACCTTTCTTAGTGTTCAAGATCCTTTGTGTGTTATTTCTGCCTCGTGTCTTCTGAGCTTTATCATAATTGTTTATCCCTCCATGGGCGTTGGCTTTTGTTGATTTCTGTGAATCTAACTGTAAATAAATACCCTTTTGGCTCATCATGTCCGTCGAGTCTTGTCTGTGCTTGACAGAAGGCCAGACCGATACAATGGAGGGCGAAACTCCCAAATCTCTTCGGGTGGCAGTCGAAGAGATATGCCAAAACATTGTGACTCAGGTCAGCCAAGTCGCCCCGCACCCTGATCCGTCCGTCTATTCAGGGGATCCTGATGCTTGTGGTGGGTTCCTACTACAGTGCACTCTCGCCCTGGAAATGGATCCACGTCGCTTCCCCACTGAACGAGGTAAGGTGGCTTACATTATCTCACGCCTGGATGGCCAAGCCCTTCAGTGGGCTGAGAGCATTTGGAAGCAGGCTAGACCGACCAATCAGAATCATAGTCAGGGTTCTAGAGCACTAGGAGAGAACAACAAAATCATTCAGGCCCCCTCATCACTAAGCTAAAAACTATGACTGATCTTTATCATAATATTGGCTTAAGGTCCTTATTTGTTGCCATCGAATGAATTCCAACTGTTAAACCACAATTTTAAACTTAAATTTAAACTATTGTTGCTATAGACTATATTATTAAGTGCAGTTTGCAGAATGTTTTTACCACTATACTAATGAACAACTACTGTACACTTCTTCACTGATACTACCAATAATGTTTTTAAGCTGTCTGTTTCAAGAAATATGTGCATGCAATTTTAATCTTAACAGTGTGTGTGTGTGTGTACTCTGGTGCAGATGTGGATGAGTGTGTGATAAGTCCCTCTATGTGTGGTTTACATGGCACCTGCACAAACACACCTGGCAACCATACCTGGACCTGTACTAAAGGGTTCCGTAACTATGATAACGACAACCGAGCCGCCTGTGAAGGTGAGGCTGTGGTCAAGTGAAGGGGATTCCTGTTGCTTTTAATCTACAACTCTTAGAATGCATGCTACTTGCTAACAGCTAGCTGACTAGTTGTCCCTGTTGTACCAAAAGGACAACAGGGTCCCATCTGGACCAAAAGGACGCATATGTCAGGATGCTGTTCATTGACTTCAGCAGGGGATGATGGTGAAATTAGGTGAACTTGGCCTGAACACAACCCTTTGTAACTGGATTCTAGACTTCCTGGTGGGCAGACCACAAGCAGTCAGGATCGGGAGCAAGATTTCCAGCACTACCATACTGAACACTGGAGCACCTCAAGACTGCGTGCTCAGTCCACTGCTGTTCACACACTTCACCCATGACTGTGCATCTACAACTCTTAGAATGCATGCTACTTGCTAACAGCTAGCTGACTAGTTGTCCCTGTTGTACCAAACTACAAAACACAATACTGTAGTATACCGTCCTGTACAAATCTTTGCTAATATTTTTAGTATGTGCAAACCATAACCCATAACAAACATCGTCATAACCTGTAGATGTCTGTGTAAATGCTTTTTTGTGCTAGTATGTGCTTATGTATGTGTGTGTGTGTGTGTGTGTGTGTGTGTGTGTTCTGGTGCAGATGTGGATGAGTGTGCAATGAGTGCCTTTGAATGTGGCCCACATGGCACCTGTACAAACACACCTGGTGGTTACATTTGCACCTGTCCAGGAGGGTTCAGGAACCATGGCAACAACCTTCATGGCCCCTGTGAAGGTAAGGGTGTGATTTAGGGAGATGGCTTGGTGTGGTCAAAACAATTTGAAACCCCCTCCGAACATAAAGCTTACCAGTTGAGGCTTTTAGGGGTTTAACCCATGTTACATTCTCTGTGATGCAGCCACCTATAGATTTTTTTTCTCTAAAAAGACCTCACTGTTTGGCATGTGTATTGATTTTATATCAGTGGAGTGGAGTTCATGACTGTCAGATGCCGAAAAGTGGAGTTCATGACTGTCAGATGCCGACCTTTCTACATTCCACAAGAATTTACGTCCGTGTTCATTACCGTTGTTTACATTCCACCAAGCGCTAGTACTAGCAACAATGCGCTAACAGACCTCTATGAAGCCATCAGTAAACTGCAAAATGATCACCCAGATGCACTGCTTATTGTTGCCGGCGACTTCAACCATGCCAATCTAAAGAAGGTCCTACCAAAATTCCATCAGAATGTGAATTTTCCCACAAGAGGGAAAAACATACTGGACTGTGTTTACACCATCAAGGGTGCTTACCGAGCTGAGTCCCTCCCCCACCTAGGACACTCAGACCACTCCACAGTTATGCTAATTCCTGCATATCAGCCCCTGGTCAAACGCATCAGACCAAGTCGGAGGGAAACAAAGACCTGGCCTAAGGAAGCAATGGTAGCCCTCCAGGACTGTTTTAAGCGCACTGACTGGGAAAGCAGGCAGCCACCTACAACGGCGCCACTGATTTGGAGGAATACACCTCAACCGTGACCAGCTACATCAGCAAGTGCACAGAGGATGTGTCGGTCTCCAAAATCATCACCACACGCCCCAACCAAAAACCATTGATGACTGCAGAGGTGAGGGCGCTTTTGAAAGCCAGGGACGCTGCCTACAGGGCTGGGGAGGAGGAAGCCCTGAGGAAAGCAAGAGCTGAGCTGTCCCGGGCCATTAAAACAGCAAAGCGCTCTCATGCTCAGAGAATCCACAACCACTTTGCAGACACTAACGACACATGACGCCTATGGCAGGGCAGTGCTGTGCCTGTCCACTTCTGAAGTGAAGAAGACCCTACTCAGAGTCAACCCACGGAAAGCTGCTGGGCCGGACGGCATACCAGGCCGTGTGCTGAGGGAGTGTGCGGACCAACTGACAAACGTCCTCACAGATGTCTTCAACATCTCCCTGGCCTCCACTGTCATTCCCACCTGTTTCAAGACCACCACCATCATACCCATTCCGAAGAAACCCACAGTGACCTGCCTCAATGACTACCGCCCAGTTGCACTGACATCCACCATCATGAAGTGCTTCGAAAGGCTGGTATTGAGACACATCAAGTTACAACTACCAGCCACACTGGACGCAATGCAGTTTGCATACCGCCCATATCGCCCCACAGACGATGCCATCAACACTGCCATCCACCTGGCTCTCTCTCATCTGGACCAAAAGGACGCATATGTCAGGATGCTGTTCATTGACTTCAGCAGGGGATGATGGTGAAATTAGGTGAACTTGGCCTGAACACAACCCTTTGTAACTGGATTCTAGACTTCCTGGTGGGCAGACCACAAGCAGTCAGGATCAGGAGCAAGATTTCCAGCACTACCATACTGAACACTGGAGCACCTCAAGACTGCGTGCTCAGTCCACTGCTGTTCACACACTTCACCCATGACTGTGCGGCAACGCACAGCTCAAACCACATCATCAAGTTTGCTGATGACACTACCGTGGTGGGTCTGATCAGCGGAGGCAACGAGGCCCCGTACAGAGAAGAGGTGGCTCAGCTCAGCAACTGGTGCACCAACAACAACCTGTCCCTCAACGTGGACAAAACAAAAGAACTGGTCATCGACTTCAGGCATAAACACATCCCACTGTGCATCAACAACCTTCCAGTACAGATTGTCCAAAGCACAAAGTTTCTGGGCACACACATAACTGACGACCTCTCATGGACACTCAACACCACACACATCACAAAGAAAGCCCAGCAGCGTCTGTACTTTCTGAGAAGACTGCGAAAAGCCAATCTCCCAACCTCCATCCTCACAACTTTCTACAGAGGGATGATTGAGAGCATCCTCAGCGGCGCCATCACAGCGTGGTTCGGCAACTGCACCGCGGCAGACCGTAAGGCCCTGCAGCGGATTGTGAGGACAGCCGAAAAGATCACTGGAGTCCCTCTGCCCCCCCTCTCAGACATCTACATCACCCGCTGTCTGCGGAAAGCCAAGAACATTACCAAAGACACTACCCATCCCTCCCATGGACTATTCACCCTACTACCATCTGGCAGAAGGTTCCGCAGTGTCACTGCCCGCACCTCCAGAATGGGGAAGAGCTTCTTCCCGCAGGCAGTCAGACTGCTGAACAACCTGTAGTGCAATTGGACTGGAATTTCTTACTCAGGATGCAAACCAGAGTGTCACAGCACACTGCACCTTATGCCCCCCGCACATTTTTGCTGCTATCACTTATATTTATGTAGAATAGTCTCTAGCTGCTATTATTTATATTTATAATAATATATTTATAATAATAGTCTTCATTTTACAAATCACACCACTAGCCACAGTGCTCTGCAAAAAGCCATGCCCTGTCTAGCGTGTTTGTTTTAGGTCACCTATATTTGACCTGCAAATCATTTACAACTGTGTTGTAATGTTATTTTTCTCCCGCAATAGTGTATGTAGGCACTATTACGTATCTGTCTTGTCCATACTGTGTTTTAACAGTTATGTGTATCACCAATTGTTCCCGGTGAAACATTGTCTCGTCTCACTATGTACTGTGTATATGGCTGAAACGACAATAAATCCCTACTTGACTTGACTTGACTTGACAGTCCACTAGAGAGCACAAGAGATTCGTACACTGAGGGAAATATGCTGACAATCGGTCAAATTATAAAGTGCACATTGGTTGCACCGGGATGAAATATGTTGTACGTGTATATGAATACATTATTTCTCAGGCAGTTCAGAAAATATTTCATGGCCTAATGCAAAACACAATTTGAAACACAGTGTGACCAACAAGAGTACAAAACTAAGAGCAAATCCAAACTATTTAGTCCAGTGCAGCTACATTTTTAGGCTTCCACAGATAAGCAGATGGGTTCCCCCTCTATCCATCCCATCTCCCAGACATGCTGCATACACAGTGTATTGTGTAAATGCACAGATGTATGGAGATACTATCAAAGAGTCTCTTTGTGTGTTTGAGTAAGTGGGTCTTAGGTGTATTAGTCCTTGTTTTTGTGCATGTGTGTGTGTGAGTGAGAGAGAGAGAAAGAGAAAGAGAGAGTGTCTCTCCCTCTTCGTATGTGCGTGTGAGAGAGAGTGTCTCTCCCTCAGTGTGTGTGTGTGTGTGTGTGCGTGTGCATGTATGTTTATGTGTGTGTGTGTGTGTTTCCAGTGTCCATTCTGTTAAATTCTGCTCTAGAGGTGTTTCTGTTAACTTGTGTCATGGAGTCAGATTTGGGTCTATCTATAGTTGTGGTGATGAGAAAGAGACGAATAGAGAATGTGATGAGAGAAAGACAGAATGTGAGAAAAGGAAAGAATGAGGGAACAAATGAAATGAGAAAATGAGAGATGAACTGATAGAGAGGCCACACGATGGCCCATCGTCATTTTGAAAGTTGCATGCAGCGTAATATCCGCCAGTTTTGGACACACGCACACACGCAACGCAACATCCGTCACCTTGTAAGGAGAGTTGAATGAAGCAAATGATACAAAGAAAAAAAGAAAAGGAAAACACACATGCACACACATACACACACGCACACACACACACACACACACACACAAATAAGGGCCACACACAAATTCATGCAGTACATATTTAAGGACACACACATGTGCTTATTTGTCTTCTGACCTGTGTGTGTGTGTGTGTGTGTGTGTGTTCATGTCTGACTCACTGAGAACAAAACATGGAGAGCGAGCAAGAGAGAGACAGAAATGCCTAGAACTATCTGGCCTCATTGGGTGAATGTAAACTCTGATGCAACCCAAAACACATGGAACAAAATGATGACGCAAATGTATCTGCTCTTGTCATTTGACACTCCTGAATATATGTGTTGTCTATGTCAAGATCATAACAGAGGCCCTGTTTCTATTATTAGGCTATTTGTTTTGTTATTATGTTTTGAATCCTTGGACATGCAATAATGAATTAAACATTGTCTTGCCTTGTCTACCAAGATCTTAATCCTAGGTATTGACCCAATCCATCGAGCAAATAGGCTAAGTAATTATGTCACACATTAACCATGAAATTTTGTAACACAAGCAATGTGTGATGAACAATATGCATATATATATATATATCTGTGGTTTGATGATACACATGAGCAACTATTTGAGCAATGTTGTCGGGCCATGTTCTGTCGCACAAGCAAGATAGAGGGGAGAAGTAAGTGTGTGTGCGTGCGTGTGTTTGTATTCCTCTTGTCAACCAGAATTGTATTTAAGCGCTTATGCTAATGACGGTAAGTGTTTTCATATGTACATAACTGCACAATTTTTACTACCACCATCAGCTTGTGATCCAAAGTGGTACAAGCATTGCTTACATAAACACGTAATCTCTTTACAAACAGTGCATTTGTCAGTGCCAAAATTGAATCATATTTTTCTTTCTGCCTACAACGGCACCATCATTGACTATTGACTCCTTTGTTCTGGATG
This sequence comes from Tenualosa thibaudeaui, assembly GCA_027481765.1. Classification (NCBI taxonomy): domain Eukaryota; kingdom Metazoa; phylum Chordata; class Actinopteri; order Clupeiformes; family Clupeidae; genus Tenualosa; species Tenualosa thibaudeaui. Next base: position 862,640 of record JAIFZK010000159.1, read on the forward strand.
AATAGACCCAGTTTGGAGGTAAATGTGTCTTACAGCCTGGTTTGATTTGCAGATGTTGTTTTTTCTTATAATGTTTTGTTTCATTTACATATTTATTTGCACATTTATTTCTGCATGCTCTTCAGTTTCTTTCTCTCTCTCTCTCTTATACAGACACACATCCACACGCATGCACGCACCCGCACAAATTGTGCCCCTCTCTCTTTTTTTCTCTTGTCATACTTTGTGTGAATGAACACGGGTCTATAGATTCATAAGCTGTAATGCAGTAATGCAGATTTGAGGAGTTGAAGAAAATGTAAGCATTGTAGAATTGCATTCATTGACTGCAATCAGTGTTGTAAGGAAACAGGACTTCTTCTCAAGTCAGTAATTCCGTCTTTATTCCAAGAAAAGGTAGTAACATAGCATACAAAGATACTATGGGAACACCGGCGTCGGAGTGAACCATAATCAACTGAGGTCCCCAACCATATATACCATGGAGTTACCAATAGTTAACAATGAGGTGGCTAATTACAATATCCTTTGATAATCTTGTCTGGCTTCAGGTGGTGCCTGGTGGTGGTTAGGTGATCACCTCCTTCCTGTAGACATGCTAATTCACTACCGGTAGTCGTCTGGCCATGATGGTCCACGTTGAGTCACCTTTTGTTACCCCCATTCTAATATTAATGGCTGTTATCTGCCTTCCCCTCTCCAGGTTCAGACACACAGCTAATCTCATTTGGAGTTGATCTTGAATACACACACACTGTTGGGTTAGGGTCGCTTTGTTGCAGGTCCTCTTTGTCGCAGGTCAGACTTGGGGAAGTGATTGAAACTTGTAGTCTAACCAGATTCTCATCTCGCCAGACCTTCAAATCAAATCAATTCCTTCAGTCCCCTCTTTGATGCTAGGAAGCCACACCATAGCATCACATCACATTTCACCCTAAGGTGGCTAGTGGCGGGGTAGTCGGCTCTCAGGTTGCCCTCTCTTGTGGCCATTAGAAGGTCTTACCCGCCCTTTTGACTTACCCCTCTTTAACACTGGACTTTGCACCCTTTCACCATAACTTTGTGCTTTCAAGATCACCCCAGATTTGGTAATACCATGAGACTGCCAGAGAGACCGTTGTAGATCTGGCGTTTTAGAATGTAACATAGACAGCAAAGTAACAGACTCTGGCACATAATATGGGCAATACAAATACACACAGCCAACTTGAACGACATTTCCCAGAGCCATCCAGAAGACACTATCCTCATGTCCCCATCATGCATTTGTCTGAGTCTTGTCTTTCTGTTCTAGTCCTTTTTGCATTTTCATCAGATGGGTATCCTTTCTCTGCATCAGGGCTTGATATTTGACAGAAGCAAATTGTGCACAATATAATTCCTTGTGGACGGTATTGAAAGTGTCTTTGTAACAACAGTTGATCATGGACAATGTTGAAGCAATGGTGTGAATGTCTTTTACAGTCTTTTGCTCTTCCTTTAATCCTTCCTGGAGGTATGCATCCGTTTGGGAAATTTGTTGGCCCACTAGAGCCTTTAGTTTAAGTTAATTCAAGTTAAAGTTCTCGGTCCGTTACTCAATTTGACACTCCCAGTGGCCCCGAGTACGCTGTCCACAAGTCCAAGCAATCTTCGTCCTGTTGAAGCTCTCTTTGGACGGCTTACTGGTTTGTCGGTTGTGGAACTGGAGGCCACAGCTCTGTGAAATCTTAGGAATGATGTTGTCAGAAGGTCCTTGTACATATCTGGTATTACTACTCCTCTGCATCTTTCATCCACATCAGGAGACCAGGCTGTCAAGTTCACCAAGATGGATCCACTGGATGTTTTTGATCAGTATCCATCCAGAGTATGGTCTCGTCAGAAAGGCTTTCTTTTCTTTCAGAAAGGCTCGGAAAGGCTTTCTTCCCACAGCTGCTACAGGGTGGGGTTTCTTATTCCAGGCCTGTTTAATGTAGTACTGTGTCATTTTGGCAACAATCTCCTCATAGTCTGACTGATAATTGACTAACATGTTAATAGCAGCACGCATCTTAAAGCAATTTTGTAAGCAGTATCTTCTGAGGTCATGCTTGGGGTACCATTGTACGTTTTGAATGCTTCCAACAACCTATTTGCGAATGTACTAGGGTGTTCTCCCTTCTGCATCGTAACCTCGGTCAATTTCTCCTGACAGATTACTCCAATACCTAAGACATGCAACAGTGATGACTTCCTCTCTTCCTTGTTTGCACTTTTACGCTTGACTTCGTCTGACAAAGCTCCACAGAGTCGGTACGGAATGCAGCAGCTAAGTATCACACACGCATCGAAATCTGTTAGTCTGTACGTGAGTACACTCTCTTCCAGTCGTGACCTTCAAATCAAATCAATTCCTTCAGTGTGAAAACAACAAGAAATGTGTCAGTTGTATAGCTACAACAGACCAATAGTGTGCTGATTGTATTTGGAGTTTTGCAAATCAGGCTAAAGGTCAGACGAAAGCACTTGAAAAAAATTGCATTGTGTAATAAATCAGTTCTCGTATATTATGATTAGTAGTAGGATAGTAGTAATTGTGTAATATGCCAACATCACTTATGAACTAATAGTATTATTGTGAAATATAATATGTCAATACAAGTTATCCGATATTAGTATAATTGTGTATTTTCACTGCATGGCTTCTTCACATGCTGTTCTCTTTTTCTTTTTTTCTTTCTTTTTCTCTCTGCCTTTCTTTCATAACTTTTCTGTCTGTCTTCCTTTGATTTTATGTTCTGTGAGTGTGTAGGAGTGTGTATGTGTGTCATTTTCTTTCTGCCAGTCATGTCTTGGTTTGAGTATGCATTCCTCTTCCTCTCTTGTACATTTTCAGCCCATACGTAGTTTCCGTTACCAACGTCTCTCGGAGACTTCACCGGTCCAGTCGAGCTGTGTTTAACAGTTTATTTATTGTTTTGTTTTGTTTTCTCCTTCCCATACCTCTGTCGTCATAGTTTATCTGTGTGAGAAAGGATGAAGGTGACAACATCAAGGGAGCGATAGTGTCTTTATGTAAACCTTTATGTAAGAAGCCTCCATTTTGGAATCACTGAGAGAGGGAGAGGGAGAGAGAGAGAGAGAGAGAGAGAAAAAGACAGAGAAGCGAGAAAGGGGGTTGGGGTAATTTTTTCTTTTTGTTCTGCTGTACATCCGCTGTGCTACTTAAGGGGTGTGAAACCACAGGCCTGCTGATGACAACAAAGCGATACCTGCCACTAAAAAACGTTCCCTTCCGCTCCACTCACAGAACGTTCCAGGGGGGGTTCCATCCCCTGGAACATCGGATGGTGCACGGATCGCAGTCGGAATTGTCACTTTGGCCGTAATAATACTGAAAGGGGACAGTGGGGCGTAATAATGTCATAGGCTACATTGTCATCCCCAAAGGTCTGGTTTTATAAACAGTCAGTTTATCTTTAGATCCACAACTCATGCATACTGGTTACTTAACACATTTAGACTACATTGTATCAGATTGTATCAGTTTAATTCTTATTTGAAACAGAGACCTCTGGTTGCATCTATCTATGGCAGGCACAGAACAAGAAAACCCACACAAAGCAATACCAGCACAGAAGTTCCGCTTTGCAATGATAGCCTATCCGCCATAATCTGACAGAGAATTCTCAGTGGTAGAGGCGTTTGAGGTTTGATAAACAATATGCCACAAAATAGCATACTCAGACATGGGCTTCAGTTAGTCACAGTTTGGACAGTCTTGAAAACCACACCATGGCTCTGTTACACTGTGTATCATAACTGTTACTAATACTCAATATATTACTGTGCACCATTACAGGAAATGTTTGAAGAATGTCTGTGTTGGTGTTTAGTCTGTATTCAGTGTTCAATAAAATTAGACTTGGGAGGAACTGTGGACAAAACATTGGCCAGTGGTGAGTTAGGGTAATGCTCTGTCTGGTCTGTGAGTCCCCATGTCAATTGGCCCTGTGTTTAGTAGCCCTCTCTACTCTACTGTACTGTGTACATATAGTTAGGGGAAAGTTAGGGGAATAGTAAGGGGAAATCTGGTGTGAATCAGTCAATAGCCCTGTTTTTCAGATCACAGCGCTGTCTGTAGACAAAAGAACCAGAAAATTATATCTAGCGAAATGATAACTGATGATAATTGAATGAGGCATAGCGAAATGTAACTAAAAGTGAGTTTCTGTACCCATTCAGTCAGTGTTAGCTGTCAATTCGCTATTTGGGGAATGTTTTAACAAATTTTCTGTTTTTTTGTTTTTTTCTACTAACAGCACTCAGTGACCTTGAACAACAGGGCAATTGACTGATTCTCACCATATTTCTTATTTAAGGTCAGAATTATTAGTTCATTTTGTGAAATGAAGCAATTTATTTTTCCCATAGAAATGGCCATATCATAACCATTTCCATTGCTTCCTAAAAGACAACAGACATAATGTCCACTACTTTTGATGAAAATAGGCAGTAGCGATAAAATAGAAGGTGGCTAAATTGTGAATCCAATGACTGTAAAGTCTGCCATGACATGCAGCATCAGATGTTTAAGAAAGACATGCAGCACATGCTTGATGATATTATAGCAGTATAGTAAATGTGAATGCAGTAGAATTTTGACTAATAAAAGTTGCATTTTGCACTCTATTAAGAGGTGGATGAACTCTATTTCTAAAACTTGAGACAGGGGTTAACGATGTTTACTTGTATTTAGTTTCCACTACATCCCTGATATTTTATCGACATGCTGACGAGAACCAAGAAAAACACAAACAAGGTCAAGAGTTGCAAGTAGAGCTGGAAATGATGACAGAAGATTGCTAATAAAGAAGGTTAACAATGATTGGTTGGTATTTAGTGCGGAAGGAAACAATGATCAATATTCAAAGAATCACTGTGAGTAAAAAAGAAAGGGACTGTGGGTAAAAAAAAAAGAAAAACACGGCTGTGGTTTGTTACTAGTTGGAAATGCTTTTACAGTATATTAATAGGAGACTGCATGGCCAAGGTCACACTTGGCAAACCTGATTCACCTCCGCACAAATGCTTGCTTAGATTCAACAAACAAATCTAGTCAGTTCCGCAAAGCTACTCCATACTTAGCATGTGCTTCACACAGGCTTGGAAACCACATCTTGGCTTTATTAATTCAATTCAATTCAATTCAATTTTACAATAGTATTGTCTTGTGGCGCTTCACAAAAGGAGCACCCAAGAGCAACAGGGGCAAGGAAAAACTTCCTTATGTTCAGTTAATCTAGGAAGAAACCTTGGGCAGATCCACGACTCAAGGGGCTGACCCAACTGCCGGGGGTCATGCAGAAAAATTACAATCAGTGGTAACCATGAGGGAGATGGGCCTAGCATGGGCGTCCAGGAAGGGCTTCTATGAAAGTCGGTCCTGACATGGGCCTCCCTTAGTGTTGGTTGCAGTCCACTCAGGAGGGGAGGGTGAGAGGAGTCCGCCGGAATGAGGCAGGGATGACACTCAGCAGAGATAATTGTGGACAGAGGAAGAAAGTGAATTAGGGCATGTTCTCACATCAGAGAGCAAATGTGTAATTTGGGCATACATATATATACATGTATACATACATATACACACATACACACACATACACACATACATACATACACACACATATATATCAATATATATATAAAGAGAGAGAGTTGTGCGGCGTGACACATGAAGCTTTTGTGGTGGCACTAGGCTATAGCAGCATAATTAAGGTATGATGTGTGGCAACCCAGCCACCCAGGGATGGTCAGTGGCCACCATACCTCGCAACTGGGACCCATGAGAAGTGATGATTTGCCACGCACCATCCCTAACTATGGGAAACAGTAAAGAGGAAGGTTTTAAGTCTAGACTTAAAGGTATTGAGTGTCCGCTTGTCGAATGTGGGGAGGGAGATTATTGCACAGGAGGGGTGCACGGTAACAAAAGGCTCTTCCTCCTATCGAAGATTTTGATAGTTTTTGGATTACAAGGAGACCAGCATTTTGGGATCTTAGGGTTCTAGGAGGGTGGTAAGGGACAAGTAAGTCTTTAATATATGTTGGTGCATCGCCCTTGATAGCTTTGTAGGTTAGGAGGAGTATTTTAAAATCAATTTGACTTTTAATAGGGAGCCAATGTAAGGAAGCAAGGATAGGCGAGATATGTTCATATTTTTTAGTCCTGGTGAGTGTTCGGGCTGCAGCATTTTGTATTAGTTGTAGGTTTTTGATACAGGTATTACTACACCCAGAGAACAGAGCATTGCAGTAATCGAGCCTTGAAGTAATAAATGCGTGTATTAATTTTTCAGCATCCTCAAAGGATAGGAACTTTCTAACCTTAGCAATATTTCGTAGGTGGAAAAAAGATGTTAGTCATGTTTTACATGACTATTTAGAGATAGGTCCTGGTCAATAATTACACCAAGGTCTTTAACTTTTGCGGTGCATGACGGTGACAGGCCACTGAGTAAGTTTTGGTGAAGGAGTATAGTGTTGGTCAGCTGTTTAGGGCCAATCATCACAACTTCAGTTTTATCAGATGATTGGACTCATCAGTAACAACGATGAGTCTGACTACAGGGAAGAGGTGAAGCACCACATCAATGGTATGGCTGTGGAACGTGTCTCCAGCTCCAAATTCTTGGGGACCAAGAGATTTTAAAATATAATCAAACTTAGGGGCCATGATGAGATTTGATTTGTGAATTGTGGCTACTCTGCCACCACGGCCATAACGACGTGGTATGTGATAATTTAGATGACTTGGGGGGGTAGCTTCATTTAGTGGGAGGTATTCATCAGGTTTTAGCCAGGTTTCTCCTCACCGTAACCCACTTTCCCTGCTGCGAGGGAGATACCGCCGGTTCACTGGGTAGCTTGCTAGGGGATGATCTCTCTGGTGCATCCACACTTGCTAGGGGGGCAGCAGTGCTATCTGACGCTGCAATTCTATCTGCAATTTATACATTGGATATTTTTTTTATCCGTTTTTTTTTACATTGCATTTACATCCAATCCAATCATCTCCACTATTGGGTTTGAGGTGGCTAAAACTTGAGTGTTTTTAAATCCTGTTAAATATAGCTTATACCAATGCAAGTCTTATAAGGCCAATATATCTTACTAGCCAGGGTCATTTTAAGGCAGCTGAAAACTCATTTGTAATAGGATCGTCTATTCCTTCGCTTTTTTCTCGGGTTGTGCTCGCATTTTTCTTTACAGAGCTCTCCCGTTGCTATGTTGTGTTTATAGCTAGCATATGTGTGTTTGTGTGTAGTGCTGTTTATAGCTAGCCGGTGCATGTTTGTGTGTAGTGCCGTTTATACCTATACGGTGTGAGTTTGTGTGTAGTGCGGTTTATAGCTAGACGGTGCAAGTTTGTGTGTAGTGTCATTTAAAGCTATCTGGTGTGAGTTTGTGTGTAGTGCCGTTTATAGCTAGATGGTGCGAGTTTGTGTGTAGTGCTGTTTAAAGCTATCTGGTATGAGTTTGTGTGTAGTTCCGTTTAAAGCTATCTGGTATGAGTTTGTGTGTAGTGCCATTTAAAGCTATCCGGTGCGTGTTTGTTTGTAGTGTCATACAGCATCGCGTTACTAAATGAGACCTGAAACGCCATAGAGACTTGGCCATGGCCCACCGCTGAACTTTGCCTTTTTTCATATCTCTGCCCAGATGTGCTAGTGGGAGTCAAAACAGCCACCAATTGACACATAAAGTATTTAGCCTTGCTAAAATGTATCATTTATTTTATTGTTTTTGTTTATGTCCATTGTGACTTTTGTCTTTGCCTCCTGTCAGTCCAGAGCATTTTATCCCAAAGCGCTGTTGCGTTGCTCCATGCAAGTCCTGGCATTAGAGAAAAGAATGATGCAAACTTTGAATGATGCATGATGATCATGAATGATGATTGAGCAACATGCATCTGTTCTTAATCACTGAAACCAAGGTCAGAGAAGCCAGACTTGAATTGCAAGAGCTATGTGGTATGTATATGTGGGTGTGCGTGTGTTTGAGTGAGTGAGTGAGTGAGTGAGAGAGAGTGCACGTATGTGTGTGTGTCTATGTGTGCGTATACATGTGTGTGCATGTGTGTTTGTGGTGACTCTTCTAAGCCCGTCTATTATCTATTCCATGAAAGTTGAAAGTCAACAAATAGGAGCAAGAGATTTGTGGACACCTCTTCATTGAACACACACACACACACACACACACACACACACATAGACACACACAAATAGGTGCAATGCACAGTGTTAAAAAAACATTATGAAAAAATACTGTTGTCTCTGAAAGACTGTATGTACTGTATGTGCTTTCAGAAAGTTTCCAGTGTTCTTTCAAGTTAATCAATTAAAGAATATGAAAGAAACAATTTACTGTCACGTCAACAGTCAATAATATTTTAATCACGTCTGACTGCCAGCAAAATATTAACCAGGATCTATATGATGTAATCAGACTCACTCTCTTACTACATGGGCTCTTCCAGTACCACAACTCACTATTTTATTCCATGCTGGGCACATCCAACTAAATAGGCTACTATAGAGGCTGTAAATACACATATATCTTTGAGTTAATTTAATAACATTAAACATATTATAGTGATCATTAAATAATCTGCGGAGCGAACGGCAATGCATTTTGGTGTATTTTGTTTTACATTGCAACTGGGGAGTGTGGGATATGCAAGTGGATGTATTACATTCAAAACAGTATACAACACACTGGCCTTTGCAGAGTGTTTTCCAAACTAAAACTGATAAAAATCTACCTGAGAAGCTCAATGAGACAGTGTCGTCTCTCTGGACTTGCCATACTGTCATTTGAGAATGCCCATGCGTGTCAACTGGATCTTCTGGATGTTATCGACCACAAAAGCCAGGAAAATTAAGTAACCATTTGCACGTGAGTTTGTTATGGGGCGCCGTCATTTTTGGCTTTATTGTTGGCTTGTAGTACTTGTTGCTAAATGGTAATATTCTACTGTTGATAAGCTACTTTGTCAATAGGTTTTTTTCACACACACGCTCACAAACACACACACACTCACACTCACACACACAAGACTGGTACGAGTGGCACAAACCACAGTGTGGCTGATCTTTTGACCTTGACTAAACATTCAATAAGCAGTTCTAATACACACTTGAAAAAAAAACTTGACATCAAATTCAAAACCATGTGTTTATTTGACACATGTTGTGATGATATGTGCAGATAGTTCATGATGATATGTGCAGATAGTTCATCAGTTCATGAGATAATTTGTTTAGTGTTTTGATGCAAAATACCATTTTGAGTCCTTTCCCCACAAGTGTGACTTGTGCTGAATACTGACAAAGTGAGTCATATAGTTAATGCCTATGCATTTGTTTTTGTTTGGTTTCTAAATGTGGTAACACATGACCTGACCTGTATACGTTTCCATTGAAACGTATAATCACTTTATATTTACTGTTATTCACATGGAAAGCAGCTAAGGGGCACCATGGAGGTTACGAGGCGAACAACAATATGCTGTAACAGTCAAAACAATCAAACAAATTACCTTGTGGGCAACTTTACTGATCTCAGCTGTTCAAGCCAAGCACTGTTAGCTAACTGTCACAACTTTTCAGTTGACTGTTGTCAGTTGACCCTATCATTGTAGTGCAACCTACATAGTAAAAAAAAAAAAATATATATATATATAAATATATGTCTGTTTTAGAAAACAGGTGCACGTTGCATGTTGTTGCCTCAATAAATAATACAAAACAATATCATAAATAGGAAAATATGTACTTAAAAAATTGTCCATATTTCTCTTTGCATGCAGCGTCCAGAGAGAAATGAGAAAAGTGCAATGGCTCCACGAACAGCTAGGTCCGTTTAGATAAGTCTTTAAAGTCTTTAAAGTCTTTAAACCGCAGTTGTGTCCTGCGCGAGATTCACGAGCTATCCACGAGGAACATTCCGAAGCCCGACTCGTTGCTCACGAGCCCCCAACCATAGTGTGATTCGTGAACAATCATGCGGGCACTGATGCGGCTCTTGCTCTTCAGATGCTGAACAACGGCCCAACATTTCTCCTGCACGGCATTGCCTTGCGTGAGTTTCACTTCGCACGTGAGCAGCTCCTGGTTTTCGGACTCAAGTATCACTTTTACCATACCATCGGTATCATTGGTGATCTTGGCTGATCTGAAACTAAGGTTTAAGTAGATGAAATAGCTCCCTTCTCGTGTCACTGTCAGCATCCTTTGAAGTTTGTCGAAGGCAAAATTCGTTCCAATAGAAGAACCGCTGCCATAGTCAATCCCTTCCCAGTCCACGGTATGGTTACCGATATTGGCTGTGGAAATGAAAGAATTGGAATGATTTTACAAACGAGCCTGCATCTATTTGCAAAGAAGAATGTTAATGGGGATAACGACTTAAGACATTGGTCGCTCTTAAAGCTTGGTTCCAATGATGCACCATAGTAAACTGTCTGCCAAGATGTCAAAAAGTCTCTTGAAAAGGTTGTTGGTGCACAGCTGATCTCATAAAAATCTAAGAGCGACTGAAGCTATTGAATTCAAATTCATTTTGAAATCTTTCGAGAATCTCTTCGAATCTAACATTCATTTGGGGAGACATGGGTATAATGTTCTTACCGGAGGTAGCTCTCAGGTAGGCCAGATGTCCCGACTGCAGAGGAGAGAGGCAGAGAGAGAGAGAGAATTTACTATGGATAAACGTCAACAGTTGAATTGTCATTTTTGTGCTTATGAGGAAAAAAACATTTAGTATATGCCTCAAATTTTCGTCCTCTGAATTTTTTTTACGATGACACGTTGAGACAAAACTTTGCATAATGACGCAGTACATAGGCTGTTTTGATACACAACTCACCTTAAACATGCCCTCTTCTGGGAGAGAAGTCCGCGGCGCAAAGCTGGGAGAGTCTTGGTTCATAGATTGGATAGAGTTAATATGATTGTTGGTTAACTCTATTTGAGTCCGCAACTCTCTCCACACGACGACGAACATCGCGGCTCCGCAGAGCGAAGTCGCAACGACAGCGAACGCTAGGCAAGCCAGAGAGGCGTACACACACTTGTGGCGGTGGCGCACGATGGGCTCGAGACTCTCCACGTCCGTTGATGACATGCTGTCGAAGTCGAAATGTTCAGAATATTTTGCTAGGAGAAAAAGTAAGATTATGTTTTGTAGTCCGATAATATGTCCAAGTGGTGCTCACCAAGAGGTGAAGCACCACATCAATGGTATGGCTGTGGAACGTGTCTCCAGCTCCAAATTCTTGGGGACCCACATCTCCGAGGACCTGTCCTGGTCAACCAACACCTCAAGCCTTGTCAAGAAGGCCCACCAGCGCTTCTTCTTCCTAAGGACACTAAAGAAAAACCACCTGTCCACTGGCATCCTGAGCAATTTCTACCGCTGTGCAATCGAGAGCATCCTGACTAACTGTGTGCCAGTTTGGTATGGAAATTGCTCTGTCGCTGGTCGCAAGGCTCTGCAGTGAGTGGTGAAAACTGCTCAGAGAATCACAGGGACTCTACTTCCTGCCATTGAGGATGTCCATAGGAAAAGATATCTGCGGCGGGCACGCAGCATTCTGAAGGACACCTCTCAATCTGCCAACAAACTGTTTCAACTCCTCCCCTCCAGAAGGCGCTACAGGAGCCTACAGACTAAAACCACCAGGTTCAGGAACAGCTTCTTCCCCACAGCTGTCACACTACTGAACTCTGTCCCCCACTGAACCTCACACTCTGCTGCTATAACCCTTGGACTGCACATCTGTATATACTTAATACATCTGTATATACTTAATACATCTGTACATAACTATCTCTATAGCACATCTGTACATACTTAATACATCTGTACATAACTATCTCTATAGCACATCTGTATATTGCCCTTATATTGAATCTATATAGCACATCTGTATATTACCCTTACTATCTCTTCACCTTACATGTATATTGCTCTTCTGCCTATTTATTATTACTACTCTTATCTGTATATAATTTGCTATAATTTTACTACTCTTATCTGCTCTTTGCACTTCTGATTAGATGCCAAACTGCATTTCGTTACCTGAATTTATACATGTGTAATGACAATAAAGTTGAATCTAATCTAATCTAAACATAGGACATTATTAGCCATCCAGGTTTTTATGTCTAGGAGACAGGCGTCTAGTTTAGTCATTGCCATATAGTCATTAGGGTTCATAGAAAGGTAAAACTAAGAATCATCAGCATATCAGTGGAAGGTAATGCCATGTTTCCTTATAACAGATCCTAAAGGTAACATGTACAAGGAGAACAGCAGGGGACCTAGCACTGAGTCTTTGTTGCCTATCATGTGTTCAAGCCTGTGTAGTAGGATACCATGGTCAATAGTGTCAAAGGCAGCACTAAGGTCCAATAGGATTAATATTGATATATATCCATTATCAGATGTGATAAGGAGGTCATTGAAGACTTTAACTAGGGCTGATTCTGTACTATGATTAGTTCTAAAGCCTGACTGGAAGGTTTCCTGGATATTATTTTCATTTAAGAAGCTACAGATTTGCTTAGACACTATTTTTTCAAGTATTTTTGATACAAATGGGAGGTTAGATATGGGTCGGTAATTAGCAAGGACATCAGGATCAAGGTTTGGTTTTTTAAATGATGGTTTAATAACAGATGTCTTGAAAGATTTTGGGACATGCCCAGCTATGAGTGAGTCATTTATCATTTTAAGAATCGTCTCAGCCAATAGAGGGATAGCAACCTTAAGAAGATCAGTTGGGATAGGATCCAATAAGCATGTTGAGGCTTTAGCTGAAGAGATCAAAGATGTCATTTCTGATATATTGGTGGATGTGAATGAATCAAGGTATGCTACAGGTTGACTAGAGCTAGCTGTAACCATGTGGTCCAACTGGATTTGAGTTTACAAGGGAGTTGTTTATTTTAAGTCTAATAGATTCAATTTTGTCATTAAAATAGTCCATGAAGTCATTGCTGCTTAGAGTTATTGGAATGGAATGGGACACCTCGGTCCTGCTTTTTGTTAAATGGGATATAGTGTTAAAGAGGAATTTTGGGTTATTTTTATTATTGTGTATAAGTGAGGAATAATATGCTGATTTGGCATTGTTAAGTGCTGTCTTGTACTCTTTTAAGTTGGCTTTCCAGGCAAAGTGGAACACTTCGAGTTTAGTGGCATACCATTTCCTTTCAAGTCTACGCGCAGCTTGTTTCAGTGAGTGAGTCTGTGTGGTATACCATGGGGCAATTTTTTCTTGTTTCTTGTTTCTTCTTTTTGAGTTGTGCAATTGTGTTGAATGTGGAGTATAGTGCATTTACAACACTATCAGTTAATTGATCAGCTTGGGTTGGGCTTGGCGTAGGGCCTTCTAATGCGGGGCTATATTGACTCAGTACTTGACTCAGAGGCTCAAGGAGAGACGGAATTTTTGCTATGAAGTCATCTGTAGTTTTTGGGGTTATGTTTCTAGTGTAGCAGTAGATTGAGTTAGGTGCTACATAGTCTAATGTGATTTTTAAAGTTAATAAATAGTGGTCAGATAGTGTAGAGTGTTGAGGTAGGGTTGCTCTATTTGTACTCCATGTGTCATAACAAGATCAAGGGTGTGGTTGCCTTGGTGTGTAGGCGTATTTACATTTTGGCAGAAGCCAATGTGATCAAGCAGAGATTGGAATCCAATTGCCAGGCTATCATTTGCAACATCCATGTGGATATTAAAATCACCTAATATGATTATCTTTTCTGTTCTAATGACTAGAGAGGACAGGAAGTCAGAGAATTCTGATAAGAATTCAGTGTAGGGGCCTGGAGGTCTATATAATGTTACAATTGTTAGGGTTTAGCACCATTCCTATCAGGATGAATTAAGTTAAGGACAAGAACTTCAAAAGATTTTAAAATATAATCAAACTTAGGGGCCATGATGAGATTTGATTTGTGAATTGTGGCTACTCTGCCACCACGGCCATAACGACGTGGTATGTGATAATTTAGATGACTTGGGGGGGTAGCTTCATTTAGTGGGAGGTATTCATCAGGTTTTAGCCAGGTTTCTGTAAGACAAAGTATGTCAATTTGATTATCAGAGTTGATCAAGTTCATTTATTAAGGTTGTCTTTGAGGAGAGCGAACGAATATTTAATAAGCCAAATTTCAGTTGTGATTTCTGCCTATATTGTTTTTTTGTTTCTGTTTTTATTTTTGTGAGGTTGGTATAATTTATGCCCCTACCGGGTCGTTTTGAAAACGTTTTTGTCGCGGACACTCACTGTCTGTCTGCTGCTAGGGTGACGGCGGGGCTGCAGAGAACTGTGTAGGACAGTAATTCTGCCACCTCGTCAGGAACAAGCCGAGTTTAAGTGACGGTCAATGTTCCTAGAAAGGAGCTCAGCACCCATCCGGATGGATACCATCTCGATTCAAAAGTCCAGGCTTCCCTTAGAAGGAGCTAAAGTTATCGATGTAGCCCACATTGTTATCGGCACACCATCCCGACAGCCATCGGTTCTGTGAAAAAACTCTGCTGAGCATTTCTCCACCGCGTTTAATAGGTATGGGACCAGAGACAGTTAGTCTGACATCGTTTGTGCCAACCTGCACAAAGACATAAAACTCATTTTGGTGATCTCCGACTGCCTTAGTCGGATATCGTTAGTGCCAGTGTGGATAACTATCCGGGGGTACTTCACTACTTGCTTACCCGCCAGCACTTTCAAATAGGCTTCAATATCGCTTGTTCTAGCCCCAGAAATCGAAGTGACTACGGCCGACAGATTCGCTAGATTCACATTTCGTACAGTAGAAGCGCCATTTACCAGAGTTTTGTCTTGGTTGGAAGAGTTACTTTGGGGGGAGAATCGATTATAAACATGAAGTGGTTGGTGGTGTGCAGGGGGCTTCGTTCTGCGACTAGTGCTCCTCACCGTAACCCACTTTCCCTGCTGCGAGGGAGATGTCGCCGGTTCACTGGGTAGCTTGCTAGGGGATGATCTCTCTGGTGCATCCACACTTGCTAGGGGGGCAGCAGTGCTATCTGACGCTGCAATTCTATCTGCAATTTATACATTGGATATTTTTTTTATCCGTTTTTTTTTACATTGCATTTACATCCAATCCAATCATCTCCACTATTGGGTTTGAGGTGGCTAAAACTTGAGTGTTTTTAAATCCTGTTAAATATAGCTTATACCAATGCAAGTCTTATAAGGCCAATATATCTTACTAGCCAGGGTCATTTTAAGGCAGCTGAAAACTCATTTGTAATAGGATCGTCTATTCCTTCGCTTTTTTCTCGGGTTGTGCTCGCATTTTTCTCTACAGAGCTCTCCCGTTGCTATGTTGTGTTTATAGCTAGCATGTGTGTGTTTGTGTGTAGTGCTGTTTATAGCTAGCCGGTGCATGTTTGTGTGTAGTGCCGTTTATACCTATACGGTGTGAGTTTGTGTGTAGTGCGGTTTATAGCTAGACGGTGCAAGTTTGTGTGTAGTGTCATTTAAAGCTATCTGGTGTGAGTTTGTGTGTAGTGCCGTTTATAGCTAGATGGTGCGAGTTTGTGTGTAGTGCTGTTTAAAGCTATCTGGTATGAGTTTGTGTGTAGTTCCGTTTAAAGCTATCTGGTATGAGTTTGTGTGTAGTGCCATTTAAAGCTATCCGGTGCGTGTTTGTTTGTAGTGTCATACAGCATCGCGTTACTAAATGAGACCTGAAACGCCATAGAGACTTGGCCATGGCCCACCGCTGAACTTTGCCTTTTTTCATATCTCTGCCCAGATGTGCTAGCGGGAGTCAAAACAGCCACCAATTGACACATAAAGTATTTAGCCTTGCTAAAATGTATCATTTATTTTATTGTTTTTGTTTATGTCCATTGTGACTTTTGTCTTTGCCTCCTGTCAGTCCAGAGCATTTTATCCCAAAGCGCTGTTGCGTTGCTCCATGCAAGTCCTGGCATTAGAGAAAAGAATGATGCAAACTTTGAATGATGCATGATGATCATGAATGATGATTGAGCAACATGCATCTGTTCTTAATCACTGAAACCAAGGTCAGAGAAGCCAGACTTGAATTGCAAGAGCTATGTGGTATGTATATGTGGGTGTGCGTGTGTTTGAGTGAGTGAGTGAGAGAGTGCACGTATGTGTGTGTGTCTATGTGTGCGTATACATGTGTGTGCATGTGTGTTTGTGGTGACTCTTCTAAGCCCGTCTATTATCTATTCCATGAAAGTTGAAAGTCAACAAATAGGAGCAAGAGATTTGTGGACACCTCTTCATTGAACACACACACACACACACACACACATAGACACACACAAATAGGTGCAATGCACAGTGTTAAAAAACCATTATGAAAAAATACTGTTGTCTCTGAAAGACTGTATGTACTGTATGTGCTTTCAGAAAGTTTCCAGTGTTCTTTCAAGTTAATCAATTAAAGAATATGAAAGAAACAATTTACTGTCACGTCAACAGTCAATAATATTTTAATCACATCTGACTGCCAGCAAAATATTAACCAGGATCTATATGATGTAATCAGACTCACTCTCTTACTACATGGGCTCTTCCAGTACCACAACTCACTATTTTATTCCATGCTGGGCACATCCAACTAAATAGGCTACTATAGAGGCTGTAAATACACATATATCTTTGAGTTAATTTAATAACATTAAACATATTATAGTGATCATTAAATAATCTGCGGAGCGAACGGCAATGCATTTTGGTGTATTTTGGTTTACATTGCAACTGGGGAGTGTGGGATATGCAAGTGGATGTATTACATTCAAAACAGTATACAACACACTGGCCTTTGCAGAGTGTTTTCCAAACTAAAACTGATAAAAATCTACCTGAGAAGCTCAATGAGACAGTGTCGTCTCTCTGGACTTGCCATACTGTCATTTGAGAATGCCCATGCGTGTCAACTGGATCTTCTGGATGTTATCGACAACAAAAGCCAGGAAAATTAAGTAACCATTTGCACGTGAGTTTGTTATGGGGCGCCGTCATTTTTGGCTTTATTGTTGGCTTGTAGTACTTGTTGCTAAATGGTAATATTCTACTGTTGATAAGCTACTTTGTCAATAGGTTTTTTTCACACACACGCTCACAAACACACACACACAAGACTGGTACGAGTGGCACAAACCACAGTGTGGCTGATCTTTTGACCTTGACTAAACATTCAATAAGCAGTTCTAATACACACTTGAAAAAAAAACTTGACATCAAATTCAAAACCATGTGTTTATTTGACACATGTTGTGATGATATGTGCAGATAGTTCATGATGATATGTGCAGATAGTTCATCAGTTCATGAGATAATTTGTTTAGTGTTTTGATGCAAAATACCATTTTGAGTCCTTTCCCCACAAGTGTGACTTGTGCTGAATACTGACAAAGTGAGTCATATAGTTCATGCCTATGCATTTGTTTTTGTTTGGTTTCTAAATGTGGTAACACATTGTGGAATTACAGTAGAAAAGTTAAGACGGATTGTACTGTTATTGCTGCCTGAAATAACCAAAACCATTACTGCCAGTGCATGTGTGCAATATTCATACTCATCAACAAACGTGTGGGAAATGAGAGAGGAGTCTGTGTGTGTGTATGAGAGAGAGAGAGAGAGAGAGAGAGAGTGCATGGGCGTGTGTGTTTGTGTGTGCGTGTGAGTGAGGGAGGGGGGGGTGTTTGTGTGTGTGTTATTGAGGTAGGCACCCTCTGAGTTTAAAATAATTTAAAGTCAATCAGAAGTCATACATACTGCCATAATAGCTCCAGCCTCAGAATAAGGCCTTGACCTGTATATGTTTCCATTGAAACGTATAATCACTTTATATTTACTGTTATTCACATGGAAAGCAGCTAAGGGGCACCATGGAGGTTACGAGGCGAACAACAATATGCTGTAACAGTCAAAACAATCAAACAAATTACCTTGTGGGCAACTTTACTGATCTCAGCTGTTCAAGCCAAGCACTGTTAGCTAACTGTCACAACTTTTCAGTTGACTGTTGTCAGTTGACCCTATCATTGTAGTGCAACCTACATAGTAAAAAAAAAAAATATATATATATTATATATATATATATATATATATATATATATATATATATAAATATAGAAATATATGTCTGTTTTAGAAAACAGGTGCACGTTGCATGTTGTTGCCTCAATAAATAATACAAAACAATATCATAAATAGGAAAATATGTACTTAAAAAATTGTCCATATTTCTCTTTGCATGCAGCGTCCAGAGAGAAATGAGAAAAGTGCAATGGCTCCACGAACAGCTAGGTCCGTTTAGATAAGTCTTTAAAGTCTTTAAAGTCTTTAAACCGCAGTTGTGTCCTGCGCGAGATTCACGAGCTATCCACGAGGAACATTCCGAAGCCCGACTCGTTGCTCACGAGCCCCCAACCATAGTGTGATCCGTGAACAATCATGCGGGCACCGATGCGGCTCTTGCTCTTCAGATGCTGAACAACGGCCCAACATTTCTCCTGCACGGCATTGCCTTGCGTGAGTTTCACTTCGCACGTGAGCAGCTCCTGGTTTTCGGACTCAAGTATCACTTTTACCTTACCATCGGTATCATTGGTGATCTTGGCTGATCTGAAACTAAGGTTTAAGTAGATGAAATAGCTCCCTTCTCGTGTCACTGTCAGCATCCTTTGAAGTTTGTCGAAGGCAAAATTCGTTCCAATAGAAGAACCGCTGCCATAGTCAATCCCTTCCCAGTCCACGGTATGGTTACCGATATTGGCTGTGGAAATGAAAGAATTGGAATGATTTTACAAACGAGCCTGCATCTATTTGCAAAGAAGAATGTTAATGGGGATAACGACTTAAGACATTGGTCGCTCTTAAAGCTTGGTTCCAATGATGCACCATAGTAAACTGTCTGCCAAGATGTCAAAAAAGTCTTGAAAAGGTTGGTGCACAGCTGATCTCATAAAAATCTAAGAGCGACTGAAGCTATTGAATTCAAATTCATTTTGAAATCTTTCGAGAATCTCTTCGAATCTAACATTCATTTGGGGAGACATGGGTATAATGTTCTTACCGGAGGTAGCTCTCAGGTAGGCCAGATGTCCCGACTGCAGAGGAGAGAGGCAGAGAGAGAGAGAGAATTTACTATGGATAAACGTCAACAGTTGAATTGTCATTTTTGTGCTTATGAGGAAAAAAACATTTAGTATATGCCTTGAAATTTTCGTCCTCTGAATTTTTTTTACGATGACACGTTGAGACAAAACTTTGCATAATGACGCAGTACATAGGCTGTTTTGATACACAACTCACCTTAAACATGCCCTCTTCTGGGAGAGAAGTCCGCGGCGCAAAGCTGGGAGAGTCTTGGTTCATAGATTGGATAGAGTTAATATGATTGTTGGTTAACTCTATTTGAGTCTGCAACTCTCTCCACACGACGACGAACATCGCGGCTCCGCAGAGCGAAGTCGCAACGACAGCGAACGCTAGGCAAGCCAGAGAGGCGTACACACACTTGTGGCGGTGGCGCACGATGGGCTCGAGACTCTCCACGTCCGTTGATGACATGCTGTCGAAGTCGAAATGTTCAGAATATTTTGCCAGGAGAAAAAGTAAGATTATGTTTTGTAGTCCGATAATATGTCCAAGTGGTGCTCTTTCCGAGAAGGCGAAGAGAAGTGGCGTGATGGAACTGATTCGTCTGTAGTTTATAGAGTACTTGTCTGACCGTCCTCTTTCACGGCCCCTCTCTCGGGTTTGTCGAGCAAACATAATTTCAGTCCACTTTTTATCGACAGAGAGACCAGAGGGAAGTCATGGATTTCCCTCGCGTCGTTTCCCACCCACTCTACCCTCCCATATGGCGCTCCGTTGGCCGGGTCAGTTGCGTAGACGTAGACGCCTCACACCCAGACGGAGAGCGATTAAAAAAAAAAAAGAAGAAAAAAAACGCTCAGACTTTCCGCTACTTGCTGAGTTGCGAAAGTGAGTGCGTGGAAAGCGAGAGCAGTGACGATACAAGCGAAACAGGATGGGACAACCCGCGACTCTCTCTCTCGCTCTTTTTGTTTATCATGTGAAGACAGCCACACAGATATCCTCGTTTTCACACCTAAACACCCACTCTACTAAACAAATGAGTTATATACACATTAGCTATAACACACATAATTGCACCCTCACATATTCACACTCCATAAATAACTTGGCCTAAATAAATGCATTTTAGTGTAGACCTACCCATCATGTGTTTTTGTAACGTTACATTTTAAACATGATGACTGATCGCACTGTTATACTTGTACAGTAATGGAGTTAAATGCATTATTTAATGTTTAATTTATTTATTTTTCCTAATGATCAAATCCATTTATAAAAAATTGTTGTCACCCTGTTGTTATGTGAGCATGTATGCCTGATATGTATGTACTGTAGGTGCATGAATGTATAGCACCTAACCACAACCTCACCAGCGCTTGGTCTTTATGGCCTACAAACACAACTCTTCAGTTGTACTGAATTTGGAAGCCAGGATGTGGCCTTGCAGTATATTTATTTATTTATGCATTTAGCAGACATCTATCAAGTGTTCAGGGCTCCCCTAGAGCAACTTAGGGTTACATGCCTTGCTCAGGGGCACAACTGTGGCAGCTGGGATTTGAACCCACAACTTTTCAGGCTACTTACAGGTTCCTTAACCGCTACACTACCACCACCCCAGTATATAATACATAGTAAACACAGTACAACATAGCTCAAGGGCTTAATAAGCTCCTATAACAAGCTCAGATAAGCTCCTATTTGTAAAGTAATAGGACATTTCTGATCGGTATGGCTACAGCTCACTGTGTCTGTCTAAAACTCTAGCATAACAACATTATTTTCTAGTCCTAACAACAATATAGAAACGCCTATGAAGTCCCATGATGACTAAATCCTGTTGTCTACTCTGTGTCCTACACCATCAAAGACTTACAGTAACTGGCATGAATCTATTTCATGACCGGCTGATTCAAGATTTTTATTTGATATTTGTGCATAAACCATTTTTGTGCATATTTGTGCTAGGCACACTGGAATCCTTGTGTAGGGCTCTCTGAATCAACAATTTAAGAAGTAAATATAATAAAAAATAATCTAAAATATATATAAACTACTGCTGTCAATGTAAATGCATTAATGCATGTGATTAATGTAAAAATGTTATTTCTTTGTAATGCAAAGTGCCCAGTTCCCTTTGCATAGAGTCAATGCAGAAACATAAATCAGCCAGAGAGAGTCTGGGAATGAAAGAGTTTCTCTTTGACATAAATACAAGCAGCATAATGTAGAGTTGTAGAGCTTCATAATGGCATTTTAAAAAGAGATGATGGACATGTTGAATGAGAGAAAAAGGCCAAACCATGGTAGATTTAAAGCAAGGGGAGTGTGCAGAACTTGTGCGCCTGGGTTGCATGTGTGTGTGTGTGTGTGTGTGTGTGTGTGTGTGTTTACATATAAAAATATATGTAGTTTTTTTATGTGTAGTTTAACCCTAGGGGGTTAAAAATATATATAGTCGTCATCCCGGGGACTTGGGCTTTTCTTTGAAAGCTGAGCAGAGCCATTTGTTTCAAATAAGGATGTATTTGCTGTTTTGCTGATGTTGCTCTGATTGGTTGTAGGGCTATCCAGTTTGAAAGACAACTGCTGATTGTGCCCCTAGAATTGAGCTTGGTCTATCTGTGATGGTCAGACTATACATTTTGGTATCATAGTCTGGCTTGTCAGGCTACAAGGAGAGGGCAAGGGAGAATAATCTATAAGTGATTCAAGCCAGTTTAAACTGGACAGGTTTATTCGTGGATTCATGGCAGTTAAATTCATGCCAAATTCATACCAATTAAAACTTGAAGGGTTAGGCTTTAGGGGGCTGGTAGCTTTTGGAGGTACTTTTGGGGGGAGAAGCACGACTCCAGACAGATCTGCACTACTTTGGGGGGTTTAGCACGACTCCAGACAGATCTGCATTACTTTGGGGGTTTTAGCACGACTCCAGACAGATCTGCACAGAGTGGATATAGATGTGCAATTGTGTGTGTGAAGAGGAAGCGAGAGCTGGGTTAAGTCTGATGTAATAATCTAATGGCTTTTTGCATCTTTATTCCTGTTTCATCTCAAAGGTCATGATGTTGTTTATGTTTGTGTGTGGTGTGTGTGTGTGTGTGTGTCTTATGTGGTTGTGAACACAGTGAATTTGCACATACAACCCTTGAAGCAAGCTGTGTGCATCTTCATGTGGTTAAAAACACAGAAGGTTTGTTTCCACATACTCATCTCACCTCTATCTTTGAACATATGTGTGTGTGTGTGTGTGTGTGTGTGTGTGTGTGTGTGTGTGAAGAGGAAGAGAAATTAAACTGGATGTGATGATCTAGTGGCTTTTTAACATTTGTATTGTCACTTTATTATTGTCATTTTCAAAGGCCATGATGTCATTTATGTTTACGTGTGTGTGTGTCTGTCTGTCTGTCTGGCGGATTATGTGGGTGCATGTGTTCACATAATCATCATTAACAAAATGTATGCTGTATGTGTGTGTATTTGTTTGTGTGAGAGTGTGAGTGTGTGTGCATATGACATTTACATTTATGCATTTAGCAGACGCTTTTATCCAAAGTGACTTACAACTTGTCAACTATCAATTGTTCAGGGCCCCTAGAGCAACTTAGGGTTAAGTGGGCAACGGTGCCCACTTAAGCCGTGGGCTGTGGCATGGGCACAACGGAACCCACAACTTTTCAGGCTACTTGCACACTAGCCAGGTTCCTTAACTACTACGCTACCACCGCCCGTATGAGAGTGTGAGTTAGTGTGTGTGCACTTTGTTCCTGTGTGCTAATTATGTCTTCTATGGCGCAAGTTCCGTTTTTAACTGTCATTGACTGTGCAAATTTTCTGTATGTGTTTGTGTCTGGTGTGTGTATGTGTGTGTGTGTGTGTGTGTGTGTGTGTGTGTGTGTGTGTGTGTGTGAATGTAAATATGTGTGTGTGAAGAGGAAGAGAAATTAAGCCAGAAGTGATCTAGTGGCTTTTTAACATTTGTATTGTCATTTTATCTCAAAGGTCATGATGTCATTTATGTTTACGTGTGTGTGTGTGTGTGTGTGTATGTGCCTGTCTGTCTGACAGATTATGTGGGTGCATATGTTTCACTTACTTTTACATGTGTAAGCACACCTTCCTGTGTGTTTTTGTTCCCTGTGATGAGTTTTCAGGGTTTTTTAAATCATCATTAACAGAATGTATACTGTATGTTTATGTATTTGTATGAGAGTGTGAGTGTGTGTGCATGTATGTGTTTGTATGAGAGTGTGAGTGTGTGTGTGTGCATCTGTGTGCACTTGTTCCTGTGTGCTAATTATGTTTTCTATAATGAGAGTTTTGCTTTTAACTGTCAATGCCATTGTGCAGATCTGTGTGTGTGTGTGTGTGTGTAAATGTGTGTGTATGTGTTGACTTGTATGTGTTTTTTTGCTGCTTGTGAAATTCTTTGTTTGTGTCTTGTGATCTTGTCTTGTGAAATTGTTGCTTATTAAAGAGGTATCTTTTGTCTGTTGTGCAATTCATGGTTTAGTGTTAGGAACAATTTCCTTATCTGTTGTGCACTTTTTACCTTAGTACTGGGTTTTTAATTTCTCTGTATGTCTGGTACATGTGGAGAACTCAGTCATTAGGCATGGGCGAACAGGGCAGCCGCCCAGGAGAAACAGGCAAAAGATAAAGGTATTTTTTTTTGTTTCTTTTTTTGGGGGTGGGGGTGGGTCTCGCCCGGGGAATAATTACTGTAGTACCGCCACTGGGAGAACTTGACAAAAAAGCCGATACTGACTTTGACTTAGACAGCACACAGAAGGAAAGTTTGAGGATATTCTTACTTATTCTTATTCTTATACTTACCCTCCCCTGGACCACACACACACCCCCCCCACACACACCCACATACTGACAATAAGTGTGGTGGGAGAGAAGGGACAAATAAACATAGGCACGTGGTCACTTTGCCTGTAATTCTGATCATGTCCATAGGTACTTGTGACTGGAATTGATTGCTGTGTATGAATCTGCTGATGACTGCCTGTACTTGCCTTGCCACCCACCCACACACACACACACACACACACACCTCTATCGCACTTCCCTGAATTTGAAGGGAACTTGGTGGATCACTGCAGTCTTTAATAACGATGCCGGAGACAAGTTTCCCACACAAAACCTACACAAGGTGTGCAGAGTAACAAGCCCAGCCCCACTGTTCAACCTGATAGTTGAAGAATCTTTGCAGGAGACATACATGGACAGGCACATTATATGTGGGTGGTGGTAGCATAGTGGTTAAAGAACTTGGCTAGCATGCTAGGGTCTTGGAAATTGTGGGTTTGTATCTCACCTGCCACCATTGTGCCCTAAGAAGAAGTCACTTAACCCTAAGTTTCTCTAGGGGAGACTAGCCTTGAAATAGTAGACAGATGTATACATTTTTAGGATAAAAGCATCTGTTAAACGTATAAGTGTAAATACACAGTCTGTATACAGTCAGTTCCAAAAAATATATTGGCAAAAATTTTATTTTTGTATGGGGGAAACCCTGCTCTGCAGTGTGCACTGGTCGGCCTGCCCGCCTGACTGACTGATTGACAGATGGGGAAACTCACCAGGGCTTTCAGAAGTTGCTTTAGCTGCTGTTGGATTGCAATTGGGTTGCAATGACGGAGCACATTAGCTTGGTGTGAGGGCATGGGGATGGGGCCGGAGGTAATGATGTCCTGTAAGGGTCAGGTAGGGGTGTAGGATGGGTAAGGGACAGGGGACAGGGGACAGAGACGGGAATGGGGAGGGGGCTGGAGTGGGACTGTGAGACAGGAGTGAGACTGATCAGTCCGGTCAGTCTAGTGTTTACTGGCCTATCAGAGGTGGAAATTCCTCTGGGGACGCTACAAGGCCCTGAAAGCAGAAGCAGAAGTGAAAGGGGTGGGGGTGGTAGAGAAAGAACAGAGAAGAGAGAGAGAGAGATGTTGAGAGAGAGAGAGAGCAACATAGAGTGTGAGAGGGGGGGGGACAGAGAAGTGTCAGAGAATTCAAAGAGAAAGAGAGAGACGAGGAGAGAGTAGGCAGTCTTGGGAAAGAGTGAGAGAAAAAGAGAGATTTTGTTGCTACTAGATAAGAAAAGGGGAGAGGGGCAGAGTGAGAGAGAAAACAGCAAACAGATGATGCTTTCTTAAGGAGATGAAGATGTGGGAAGAGAGAGACAGAGAGAGTAGGTGAGGAGACAGACAGGTATTTACGGAGGGTTACTGGATGAGAGAGACAAAGAGAGAGAGAGATTTTTTTATTTTATTTACATACATACAAACCAAACCAGGATGGGGAAATAAAGTAACATTATATATATATATAAAATAATAGACAATGTGCACATAATAGACAATGTGCACAGACTAGTTCTCCAATCACCGAGCACAAAATTCTTCTGTCTGGTCCTGTCTGTCTGGTCCTGTCTGGTGTGTGTGTGTGTGTGTGTGTATGGGCGTTGACAGAGACGGTAAGTGGTGAGTTTCTCAGTTTGCTTTCAGTTTACTTCCTATTTGTGGTCAGGTCCATGTTTGTGTGCTATGTGTGCGTGTTTGTGTGTGTGTGTGTGTGTGTGTATGTGTGTGTGTGTGCACGCGTGTCCGTGTGTGTCGCTTTGTTTTTGACTATGTAATGCTGATGACCTTAAACCTGGCCTTAAAGCGAAAGGAAAACTGCCTGATATTTTAGGAGAAAAATCCCAATCTTAAATGCCACTGGAAATTCTCAGTGGACTTTTCCTAGCTGATTCTGTCCTATCCTGTGTGTTTGTTTTTAGTACTGTGTGATTCCAACCCAACATACAGATTTTATGAAATGTATTAAACATCTAATTCTAGACATAATGTGTTATATAACCCACACATATATTAATTAGCTATATATTACGCACTTAATTACACTCATCATGTGTTACATGACCATGTATATACGCTATACAACACATGTTTTATACTGTCAATGTGGCCAGTTAATGGACACCCAAGACAATATACAATGTAACAACACAAAGTAAACTTTTCATCTGTGCACTTGAAGTGTGTGGTGTGTGTGTGACAATACAAACAGACTTAAAATGAAAGATGACAAACTACAGTGTCCACCATATCCTGTCCAACCACCCGCAGGGACCTGGGTGAAGGTTCCCCCTGCAATCGTATCCTGATTCCATCATAAATATCTCTCTCTCCCACTCACGTTCTGTTGACATTCAAGGTATTTCTCCAAAGGTGTTATAACCTTATTGTTTGGGGTCACCAGATGAGTGAACGACAAAATTTGAAGGTAAATGGATAGGAAAATGATCTGAAATTGAGTTTCTGGGCCCATTTAGTGTTTGCTGCTGGTTCACTATTAAATTGTATCAGTTTTTTTCATTCTTCCTACTGACTGCACTTGGTGACCTCGAGCAACAGGGCCAAGGATTGGTTCATACCAGTCATCAACCAATCTGACTGACCTCAAATTTGGTTAATGGCATGTGTGAGTGCAGTGCACGTTTGGTGCTTTTTGGACAAAACTACTGAAGAGCTCTTTAAATGAAGCAAAGTAGCCTTCTGTCACTCAGACACAGCTTTAGCCACTCCCCCTCTCACATACTCCTGGTGCAGTACTGAACCGACAAAGAGATAGAAGCCCATTCTGCATTTTGCTCACAAATCCATCATTCAAGGGAATTAAGATGTCTCACCTCAACAAACACCCTGGTTACATAGTGTTTGAAGTTTGCAGCTCTCCGACACAGGCAAACCCATGTGGGTAAACGGTCTGTTAGTGAATCTTAAATAAACAAGCGCTACTTCTAACTGCATGGGCTTGAATCTACCCTCTATAAACACAAATTCAACATGGACCTACCTGCACATCTGCATAGACCTACCTGCACACCTGCTACCACTTTCCTGGAATACATTGTTTAAACTGGCACTGCACTGCAAATTAGTCACATGTTCATAGTCATTTGTTAGTCATTACCTGATTCTACATGACCTTATTCTACCCATAATAGACCATTAACTAAGATTTTCTTCAATATAAACTCCTAATTACTGTTTTTACGTAGTTAGTACATTAGTTGTTGTATATTGAATTATCATCTTAATATGCCTTGGTTAGTGTGGGGCTTATAAGGCAGGAACAGGAACAGTTATTCTCCTTCAGTAATATTTAGAAAAGATGGTCCATTCATAGGAACAAAACCCAAAACTACAAGCACCTAATGGTGTCCAAATAAGTCCTAATTACATTTTTTAGATTGAGAATAACTGTTCCTGAGAATAATTGTTCCTGCACTACCACCTTATAAGCCTTTTACTGAGCAAAGCATATTGAGATCATAATTCACATTCAACAACATAATGACTAACAAATGGCAAGTATGTTGATAATTTGCATGGTAATAAGCTGCTAATTAATGGTGAATATGTGTATCCTAATCTAAAGTGTAAGACTCTCTCTCTCTCTCTCTCTCTCTCTCTCTCTCTCTCTCTCTCTCTATATATATATATATATATATATATATATATATATATATATATATATATATACATTACAATATATATTATGTAATGTATGTATTCATGTATTGTATGTGACCATGACTAAGTCCCACTGTTCTCCCCATAAACCTCAACCCTCAGTCTTCACTGGCAAGAATCAGTCAATTGTGAAGTTGATTCATGCCAGTCACAGGACAGAAGTCTTTAGACATAATAAGATGTTGTAGTGAGCACAAAGGCCTGATGTCTCATTTCAAACAAGAACAAGAAGTCATCTCTTTTGGAATGGTAATGCAACTAGGGCCTTGATATAGATGATGAGAATGATGTAACAAAACATTTAATGTGGTCACAGGTCAACAGGAGCTCACTCACAGTACTAAGAATTGTGTAATGTAGAATGCAGTCTCTAGGTCAGATGCCCCGAAGCTCACAGTGGTCTTTTGGCATGTGCAAAGCAGCCAGCCAACATTAATAAGTTCCAACATTCAAAACCAACATTCATAAGTTCCAACATTCAAAACCAACATTCATAAGTTCACTTAACTGACCAAATATTAGGGGGGGGAATCACCTGTGTACATTTTCTAGAATATTCTACAATATATAATAAAGGGTGAAATAACTACCGCCAAACAAAACATAAATGTGCTACATGCCATATGCTGTCATGCTGGACAGAAAAAGCTAAGAAAATGGGAGTATCTGATTACTTCTAATATGTAACCACAATAATGCATTGTTCTCTCTCTCTCTCTTTCAAACACACACACACACTCTGACACAGTTTATCACACCATTTTGGCTAGTGTTCAGTCATTGGACTGCAGCCACTATGATGACTAATTTGTCTGTCAACCAGTGCCAGTCAAGCAATCAATAGGCAGCGCTGTGAAAACAACATGAACAACATGATTAGTGTCACGAGGAGTAGAGTAGTATTGAGTATTCTGGCATGTTAGGTCTGAAGGAAGAACATAAGCTTTTTCAATCGCTAACATTAACCTATATTTAAAACACTTTTTATAAACTCTATTCTTTCTAAATTCTAAAATTAATATCCTTGAAATGAATCAGCAAAAGTGAGGAGTAATGTGATACAAATGCATGACTTGTAAAACCTTAGTCTAAAGGGATAAGACAACCAACAAAGCAAATCAGGGTTAGGAAGGGAAGGGGGTAATAAAGTGGCCTGATAAGAACCAGGTCTGGGTCCACAAGGATTAAAGTGGAAGTGGAGAATGGAACCTATACAAGTTGAAACAACAGAAGGGCATGAAGTCACATGCCATTTGTGAAGGTAATTAGGTCTGCCACATGGTTGATGACATTATGTGAATTCTGTCTTGTCTCCAGGAAGATGGGCTTACTCGACACACTTTGTCTAGGTTTTGTGTGGGTAACTTGTCTCCAGTGTTGTGATTAAAGACTACAGTGATCCACCAAGTTGCCTGTCTGGAATTTTTGTGTATGTGTGTATCATTGTGATTTAAGGAATGACTTCCACATCGGTCCACATTTTGCTATGTCTGCTTTCATTTACATCTGTTGCTTGCTCTGGCCTGTACACAAATACCTAGACCATGACTCTGCGACTAAGACAGTGTGTGTGTGTAGGTGTGTGTGTGTGTGTGTGAGTGAGAGAGAGCTAAGGCATAAATGGAAAAAAGCTAATTATCACATATAGTTACACCTAGCGATACATTATAAGAGGACAAAAAGCTACTACGCTACTAAGCTACTGCATGCCCAACGAGTTTCACAATCCGACTAAAAATACACTGGGAAAAGAAAAAAAAGAACAGGAAACCAGGGACCTTGAGCAACACCCTTATGCTCCCTGTGGCAATAATATTGCGTGTGTGTTTGTGTGTGTGTGTGTGTATGTATGTGTATGGGAGAGATCGGTGAGTCTTATTTTTTTGTGTGATGGTTAGTGCATGTGTACGTACATGTCTGTTTGTGGGAAGGTGTTTTGTTTTGGAGAGGAAGAACAAAAAGGTGTCAAAATGTGTGGTTCTGGTGATGCAACCTTCCCCTGCTCCACACCTTCTCCTTTTCTAATTTTAGCTTGCTTGTAAAAGTGATGACGCTTTGTCTTGGGAATTCCCAGCACAGGTAACAAGTGGACAAGCACTCACAGATATGGAACTTGATACAGAAATATTGGCGTATGTTTGTGTGCATACAGTCATACAGTATAAATAGATGTGTGTGTGTGTGTGTGTGTCACTAACAGTCTTTGTGTTTTTCCTGTCTACTTACAGGAATAATCTGTGATAATGTAATTTGCCATGGGGGCAATAGGTCAGACCATCTCCACCTGTCTCTTCGATTTACAGTAAAATACCATGACTACTACACAAACACATGCAGAAAATTTGCAGAAATACACACACACAAACCACAGGTTGTCCATATGAATGGAAGGAGGTAGTTTCAGTCAATAAAAAAATAACTTATTGGTGTATGTGTTGTCACCACCCTGTTTTGTCTATCTCTGTTTCCTCACGTTCTCTCCCTGTCTGCTTTACTAACAGGCTTCATTGGTTTCAATCATTCTATCTCACTTCCTCATTCCCCGTTAATCACTGGATCCCTTTCACCTGTCCTTACTGATTGCCCCCACCTGTGTCTTGTCTTCCCCGATTGCCCTGGTTATTTATTCCCTCTGGTGAATTAGCGAACCTGTACGCGTTTACAGCTGAAGGCAAGCCTACAATTCTGACTCTCTCTGTCTCGTTGTTTCCCCTGATTGTTTACCCGTTTTGTTTTCCCACAAGGGTTCTGTTCTCCGGTCTGTTTTCCGTTCTGTCCCTGTTTGTTTTTGCCCTTAAAGATCATCTGCCTGTTGCCGAACTCGGGACTGCCTGTGACCTACGCCTCTGCTTCTCTGCCCGTGATACTGTCCCATTGCCTGGCCACGACTTGTTCTCCGTCTGCCTCTCCTGATTTCCGACCCGTGATCTGTCCTCGACTACGCTCTACGTCCCAGCCCTGGTGTTTGATTTGTCTTTCCTATCCGCTTGACACACTAGACTTCTCATCCGATCTGACCTTTGAAGTTACTTGTTCATGTTCCAGGAACACTTGGATTTTGAATCCAGCAAGTGAGGCAACTGCCTTCACCCACGATCCCCACATTCTTTACTCTTTTCCAGTCCAACTGTCATGGCAGGCCTACAGAAGACACAGCAGGAGTGGAGCATATGCTAACAATTAGCTGCTATAGAGAAGCCACAGTGGAGCATATGCTAACAATTAGCTGCTATAGAGAAGACACAGGAGTGGAGCATATGCTAACAATTAGCTGCTATAGAGAAGAGACAGCAGGGGTGTTAGCATATGCTAACAATTAGCTGCTATAGAGAATGCACAGCAGGAGTAGAGCATATGCATAACTGCTACACTAATTATGCCGAATGAACTATAACATAATTTCGGCTGTGTGGTGAACCATCATTTATCACAGTAAGTAGCAACTAGTAGTATTGCAAAATTCAGATTGTATGCTTTTACATGAAGTGTTGTATGCTATGTGTTACAAATACTATTAGGGCAGTTCATCAGAGAAAAAAGGTGGTTGTTTTAGAGAGGAATGCAATATGCTCAACTGATTAAATACAACTAATTTTCTTGTGAAGCGTTCATCACAGCAACTACCAATTGACACCACGTGAAAGCTCAGATTATGTACTTTAATTTGATCTGCAATATGTGCATGTGAGACAAATACTGCAGGAGAATTCTTGAGAGAAAATGGATGTTTGGAGCAGGTCAGAAATGTCTTACAGTGTCTTATCTTCCATAGGCAGCCAGGATGAGGTCTAAGTCATGACCATCCCACTCCTCCCCAGAGCCTGTCTGTGTTATGTAAACTCAGTTACACACACAGTAAAATAAAGTGTGGTATCAAACTGATTTTTTTTTTCTATTTTCCTATTTCTAAATCTCATGGTACTGTCATTGATTGTTCATATGACTGACAATTTCAATAATCTTTTTCGATGTTTAAATCTTATGGTCTCCTGCTGGCCATATGTGTCATTAGGAGAGAGTCTGTACTGTAGAGTCCTGGACCTCTCTCTCCCTTTCCCCCTTGTGACTTGTAAATGACTCCAGTTCCTTCGGAGGCACCAGAAACATTTTTATTTTCTCTCTCTCTCACCCTCCCAGCACTGTGTGACGTCAAGTTTCAAATTCTTTGTAGAACTTCCAGAACAGTTGTTTGACACTTCATTTGTAATCTGGCAACCAGTGAGCATGTGCACAAGCGCAGGCACACACATAAACCTCTGCCATGTGGTCTTTGGTGCCCCCTGGTGGAGAAATATGGCTACAAACTCAGACAGAGAGTCATAATCTCCAAAAGCCGTTCTGAGAGGGAGAGAGCCAGAAGACAGTAACAGACCTCATTTTGTATTTTTTTCACAACATATTGCAAATGTTCATTGGATATCACTAATTTCATCCAAGTCAAGAGTGCAGTGAATATGTCTGTGTGTTGCCTACATTAAGTTACTGCAGAAGTTTCCTTGCTGTTACAAGGAACACAGCTGTTCACCTTGTACAACATAGTACCATGTGTATCGACATATAACCATGTCAAATAACTAATAATTAATGTTCAGTATTTCTTGTCAAAGTACTGCAGTGTGAGTGTTTAACTCCTGTGCTGTAAGGTGACAGTATCACAGACACACATACAGCTGTTCCCCTTTGAGCAAGAGGTAGCTGTTAAGATAATGGGGGTAACCATCAGGTCAGTATGTTAACCTTCAGATGCATATTGCACCAACAGCATATTAGTGTGAAACATTTATATAGGGTACCAGTTAAGGGTACCACAGAGCACAGAGATGTGAACAGGAATTTGTGACTATTCTACTGGTGTTGTGGCAAGCAGAGTTCATATGATCTGGCACAAGGACACTGAAGAATAACGCTGCCAAACTCCAAAGCCAGGATAGAGGGGCTCAGTAAATGTGGAGTGGAATGTGTGCAGGTGTGTGAGAGTGTCAAAGAAGACACTGTAGAAAGACAGAGTGCCTGCTTGCCAGTCCAGGTACATTCCTACTCTGTTGGAGCGGGAGGAGGGGGTCGGTATTTCAGTCTTCTTACAACTGTGCCAGGCAGAGTAATGGTCAATGAAGCATTGCAGATGCCAGGACTCATCATTACACCCAAACCGGCTGTTATCACTCCTGCCTTTTCTCTGGATGCTTTTATATGTCACTGCTATATCAACTCCAAAACCATTCCACTCAGCCTCCCAGTAGCAGCGTCCAGACAGACCCTCTCTACACAGCACCTGCTCCCAGGAGTCAAATCTCTCTGGGTGGTCAGGATATTGCTGCTGCCGAAGCACATACGCCACCTTTCTGTTCCCTTCAGAGAGGAAGAGACGTCTGTGTGCTGTCATTGTGTTCAGTCTGAGTTCACAGGCATCTACGCAGAAGAAAGGAAATTTTATTGTCACATGCATATTGCTTCTCAGCCTATTTGTGCATGGGGGGAGGGGGGGGGTGTTTGAAAGGACAGGATGCACAAAGTGCGTATGGGGGGTGGGGTTGGGGGCTGGCAGCTAAGGTCTGCATTAAGTAACTACATCCAGTTTCATCCAGTTTCAGTTTCGTTTGACATTGGGGCACTGTCATAATTTTGCTCCAATGGCCAGAGCAAATTCAAAGGCTAGTGGTGTGTATACCACCTAGGTCAAACCAGCTAAGCCATAAAAAACATACCTGTGAAATAAAACCTTAGCATGGTAAAAAAAACTGGCTGATGAAAACCAGCTGAAAAAAGCCTATGGTTGCACATGCAAGAATGCACTCTCACACATACACAGATCACACACTCATTCTAACATACACACACACAATGAAACACATTCACATTTTTACACAAGTACACAATAAGACAACACACAATCACACACACACACACACACACACACACACACACACACAGAGAGAGACATATGTACTCTCAATGTCTCCATACATTTATACAGAATAATGCATGAAAGTATTTTTTGAGGAAATAACATACATTTTCTTGGCCCTGCTTTAATCCTGCACTCGCTTCCATGGTCATACCTTCAGAAGGATAAGAGAGGAAAATATTGTTGAGTGTTTATTAATTAAATAATATGTAGACTCATTTTCTTCTAGAGTAGGCCTATTTTTTATTGAAACTGTAAGACTAAAATTCACATTTTCGTCTGGGTATTTGACAGAAAACCTGGAACCCTATGCAAAGCTGACCTCATTACCATAGACTGTCAATGAGGACTTGAATGGGAAGCTGAATTAAATTCATGGCAATTTAATGAAATTACACCACAGGAAGAATGTATTAAATCTAATATATCTATTATTAAACCTATATTTTGTTTAAAACAAGCAAAGTATTAAATATCAAACGGAAATACTTTTCAGTAGCAATCATTTAAACAATTGATGTGAAGACAGCTTTTTTTATTAGTTTGTTTCCTGTTTTTACAGAGGCACCATGCTTTCGTTAGCATCCTTAAAGTATAGATGTGACAATTTGACTGTATATGCAGTAGTGTAACACATTCTGACTCTTAAAGGGAAAAATCTAACCATTTCAACCCATAGCCCTGTTATGTGAGGTCATCAAATGGTGTCGGTAGGAAAATGCTAACAGTAACTGATCAGAGCACAGAACTTCACTTTCAGTTTCAGTAATTGCTGTGGGGAAAAAACATAGTTAAAAAAGCAGTTTCTAATAACATCTTGCTGAATATCTATGCATACATTATTGATATACAAGGTCTTATTATTAAAACATCCACTTAGATGTATTTGAATTTTGTTGAATTTAAATTCTGCTTCCTTTTAAATTCCAATTGCTACCTCAATTTAAATCCAACTCAAACTGAAGGATTGATTTGGAATTTGAGTGTCATTCCGAATCAGTCCTGAATTTCCTCCTGAAGAGGGCTTTGTCATTAGTTTATGCCAGTGGGTTTGAGGATAAATCAGATAGGTTACTGAGACCTGGGCTCTCTTCCTTCCCTTGCTCTCACTGAGTTGGCCATCATGCTCTCTGGCCTCTCTCCTTTTTTCTTTCTTTCTGCTCTCTGTTTCTCCCTCTTTCCCTCTTTGTATATTTTCCTTGGCTTCCCCTTCCTGGCAGAACTTGGGACTGTGATGCACACTTTGGCCTGTAGGTGGGTCAGTGAACCAGTTTTCCACGATGGGTGGGG
Source organism: Tenualosa thibaudeaui (assembly GCA_027481765.1). NCBI lineage: Eukaryota > Metazoa > Chordata > Actinopteri > Clupeiformes > Clupeidae > Tenualosa > Tenualosa thibaudeaui. Next base: position 897,535 of record JAIFZK010000159.1, read on the forward strand.
TAAGGCATAGCAGAATCTCATCTACATTTACATGCAAAGTGAATTCAGAATAAGGTCACTATTCTGGTTAATACAAAATCCCAAATAAGTTTTTTACATGTGTGGAAGAGTAGTGTGCAATGGGAATATTCCATTTACATATCAATTGCTATATTCTGGTTAGATCACAGTTGCTCTAGGGGAGACTGGCCCTGAATAATTGATAGTTGACAAATTGTAAGTCGCTTTGGATAAAAGCATCTGCTAAATGTATAAATATAAATAAATTAATATAAAAAGGTACTCTTAGTCATAGAAAACACTATGCACTCACCTTAAAGCCATTAGTTTACAGTTGGGATCATTCAGTCTGCCTTTGAGTTCTAGAACTCCTGAGTCTCCTGGGTTATTGTAGCTCAGATTCAGCTTTTTCAAGTAGGTGGGGTTTGATCTGAGGGCAGAGGCCAAGAGGGAACAGCCCTTGTGTGTGATTAGACAAAGAGATAACCTGGAAGAAAATCCCACATTATTTCTTTGAAAAAAAAAACAACCACACATACAGTAAAATGATGGGTAGAAAAATATTGACCTCAGTGTCTCTAGTTTGCATTGTGGATCTCTTAGTCCCACACAGAGCAGCTCCACTCCTTCATCCTGCAGGTCATTGTCACTCATGTCCAGTACTCTCAGATGGGATGGTGAACTCTGCAGCACTGAGGCCATCATCTCACAACTTGCTTTGGATATTTTACAGCAATTTAGCCTATAACAGGATAATTGGTATACATATTTGAAGCAGCACATCCATGCATACAGTCTTGGAAGGTTGAAGGTTAAAGCCTGGGTGCTACTGACTGTCAAAGTGTCAATGAGGAAGATGCTGCACCCCAAACTGTGAGACATAAATCGCTTTGGGTGTTTGAAAGAATATAAAGGGTGCCATGCCAATGTTCAGTAGAGCAACAAGAAGGTGCTCTTCTGACCAATAATAACGTTGGCAAATTAATTTTGATTGTATACTGTCTATACTGGTAGCTGATTATCAGGACCAGAGCTCTTCCTTTCCTTCACATCAGTGATTTTAGATGGTCTAAGCTGGTTACTGATGGTTTTATACTAGCTTTTATTGATGGTTTAGCTGGTAAGTCCACTAGATGATCCTTTTGGGTTTAACAGCTTATCAAGCTGGTGTGGGCATAGAAATGCCACAGGTTGCATTGGCACCCTTGATTGGTGTTGCTATGCAATATGTTTATTTAAAGTTGAATCTGCTTAGAGCGAACTGTAGGAAGTTAGTCATTATATGATGTTCTCAATTCCATACGGCTCAGTGAACTATCGTTAGGTCATAAAAGTTAGAAATTGTATCCCTTGCGGGGCAAACAGTTCCTTCACTCCTTCACTCACTTATATAGTATAATATACTATATAATGTACCCAGTTTTGTACCTTTGCCTTTTCTTCATCTTTTCAGAAATTCTGACATTATTGAATAAAACTGTACAATTGTTTTTGTATAAACTTTGTATAAACCTTTTATAAAAATTGTTTAGGAGGCTGAAGGACTACAGATTCCTCATGTCAGCTTGTAAACTATGCAGTCTAGTAGAGTCTCTGGATAAGATAAGAATTTGCAACAGTAGTAATGGACAATTTAACTGGTCAATTTTCTTTCAATTTATGAGAGCAATGCTTACATGGTTTTAACTTGAAGGTCTTCCATTAATGCTTCAATGACATCTGGACCTACAAGATCTTATATAGAACTCTAATCTTGGATGACCATCATTTAGTCTTTGTGTTTACAATTTCAACAGAAAACAAACAAACAAAAATACTAATTAAAGCTTTTGTAAGGTCAAAAATGCACTCACTGACATCTAGCCTGTACCTGATTAGGCTAGTTCTTATAAACTTTATTTGTTTACATTGAATGCGAGCGTTAATTATTTAATGTAAACTTGTTGTGGAACACAGCATAAAGCACAACATTCAAACACAATCCTCAGTTATATAGGTACTTCCAGAACAAAATGTATCTAATGCTGAAAACACAATTACTTTAGTTTGATTATTTTAATGATCTTACAGACAATTATGGGCTCAAAACAGTTGAGTTATCCCTTAAACATCTTTTGTAATATATTTTTTAAGCATCGTATACTGTTTGTATCGTATACTGTTAGATGATACTGCTGATAGGCTTTCTTATTCCTCATAACTGACCTCAGCGACTCAAGCTTGCATTGTGGATGTCTTAGTCCCACACAGAGCAGCTCCACTCCTGCATCCTGCAGGTCATTGTCACTCATGTCCAGTTCTCTCAGATGGGAAGTTGTCCCTTGCAGAACTGATATCATCATTTTACAGCTAGCTTTTGAGAGGTTACTGTGATTTAGCCTAAAATAGAGAACAGTTGACATACAGTTGATTTTCTCCTTATGTGTAAGAAGAGTAAGAGGTAAGAGGTGTATACAAATCTTCATGATCCATCAATTTGACTTGACTTGAATTAGACATCACACACTCTCAACTCAGTTAAATAGGACATAGGCATATGAGCAAGGGACCAAAAAAAGAAGATTGTTGTTGACATTTGGCTTCAATTTTGGCATTTAACTATGTGCTCATTTACTGCGGAGTGTTTTAATGTATGTTAGAACTGTTTTTGTCTGCATGTCTCAAAGGCATGGGTAAGACATTGCTAAATATGTTGTGAATTGCTATTCTTTTAATGACATTGTGCTGTTTTTTCATCTTATAGCTACTACTTATAGCTATAGCTCTCAATCAATTAATTGCCCCTCTATATCAATGTTTGTCTCACACATCCACAAAAAACATTCCTGAAATCCAATCCATTGTGCTTTAATTACCAAACTTTTCTTGAGAGTTTAACCACGGGGAGCATTCTGTGAAGCCCTCCGTCCGATCTCTGGTACATTTTCAAATCAAACTCCTCGAAGTCTTCAGATGACATCAGCAGCAGATAAGCCAGAGCGGAACACTGGGCTGGAGTCAGGTTCTTCTCTTCATTTGCTGAGCTCATGTATCTACATAACATGAGAGATGCCCATATTTGTACATTTCTGAAAATGACTGAAAACACTAGTCTGACAAGCCAGACTAGATAGACCGAGCTCAATCCTAGGGGTGGAATCAGCAGTTACTGGATAATGCTATGACCAATCAGTGCAATGTTTTGCTTGTTTAAGACCAATGACTTGAGCATCTTTTTCTTTTCAACTTTCAAAGAAAAGTTGAAATCTAACTCTTCTCTTTCAAAGTTGATGCCAAAGCGGATTCAAAAAACTGCTATTCCTTGGCCACTTAGTTGATTTGCACCGTCACAGCCCTGTCATAATCGTGTGTAAGACCAATGGTAGACCTTTTAAGGTTCATATGGTGCGTGGCTAGACGTACCTGCTGAGCAAAACGGGTTTCTACCCCAGGGTGCATCTGGATTTCTAGGCGATGAAAACTACTTAAAGTTAACATAACTATGTTAATGTAAACTACAAAGAAAGCCAAACCAATTATGGTATAGCGCACACACTTACACACACACACACACAAACACACACACACACACTTAACTGGAGTCAGGTTCTTCTCCTCATCATGCATCTATGTAACAAGATGCAAGATGCAAGATACAAGATGCCCACTTGGGTGTTGTGTCAAAGCAATACACTTTTGGATCTCCTTGTCACAGATTGTCAGGTGAACCTTTGTTGTAGACCCCTTTATTATACTGTGTTATAAGTGATTATCTATCTGTATGTGTGCATATATGTGTCTGACTGTTCAGGGATGGCCATCATTGGTTGATTTAAACCGAATTTCTCCTTTAAGTTCAGAGAAAATGCACATTGGCACTGGTGTATCAGAAGGATACAGAAGGTACTGTGTGTCTCTGGTAAAGCAAATGTTTTACCTGTTGATCTCTTCAACCAGTGAATTGTCCCCTAGTTCATTCAAGCAATGGAAGAGGTTGATGGTCCGTTCTGGTGAGATGTTTTCGGTGATCATCTTCATGATGCATTGAACAGTTTTCTTGATGCTCTCCTCTCTGACAGCCAACTGTGGCAGCACCACATCCAGGGGGTAGTGAATTTCAGGCTCCAACATTGGAGCCAGTCCGAGAAGAAATCGCACACAAAGATCCAAATGTCCATTCTGACTTTGTAAGGCCTTCCTTAAAGTCATTTTGTAGAGGTCAGACCTTGAGTTCTTGAATCTACTGTTAATCCTCTCTAAAGGAGTCTTGATAAGGAGATTCTTCCTATGAATTGTATGTGTGTGGAGAATGTAAAGAGCTGCCAGGAATTCCTGTACACTCAGATGCACAAAGCTGAACATGCTTTCTCCACTCACAGCACTTTCCTTTTTGAAGATCTGCGTACAAAGTCCAGTCTGCAACGTTCCTGTAATTACATCAATGTCACACTCTTTCAGGTCCTTCTCATAGAATATCAGGGTGCCTTCCTCCAGATGTGTGAAGGCCAGTTTCCCAAGTTTAACAAGAAGCTGCCCTTTTTCTTTTGAACTCATCTTCTTCTCCTTCAAGTATTTTTCATTCATTCTGGTGATCTGAAAGACACAGAAGCGTGTGTACATTTCAGTCAGTGTTTTAGGCATTTCCTGATCACAGGCCCATCGCTCATCTCCCAAATCCCACACACTTGCTGTAATCCGACAGAAAATTGGGATGTGACACATTGTGTAGAGGTTTCTTTTTGATTTGATATGTGTTATGATTTGCTCAGCTTTCTCTGGGATGATCCTCTGGAAATACTGCATTTTCTGGGTGTCATTGAACCCTTGAACCTCAGTCACCAGGTGGAAGAGGTCACATAGTTCTTTACTGGCTACTGCTGGTCTTGTTGTAACCCAGATTAGTGCAGAGGTCATTAACTTACCAGTAATTAGACTTGTCATTAGTATAGGAATTGATGATTTTTCTTCTGGGTCACGTATGTGTTCACCAAACCCTAACTGGAATCTACTTTCATCCAGACCATCAAAAATGAAAAGAATTGTTGCTGTTTTGAATTCAGTTTTGAATTCCTTTAACTCTTCAAGCTCTGGGTAAAAAGTGAAGAGAAGTTCAAAGAGGCTGTTTTTCTTCTCTTTGTAAATGTTCAGCTCTCGACATGGAAAAACAAACACAAGCTCTATATGCTGATTGTTTCTTTCTTCTGCCCAGTCCATGGCAAACTTTTGCACAGCGACTGTTTTTCCCACACCAGCAATTCCCAAAGTCAAGACCCTTGTGACTGGTTTACCTGCATGGAGGTGGTCAGAGAAAATATTTGACAACTTTACTAAATTCAAGTTCCCAGGGTTTGTACTTAGTTCAGTTTGTTTCATGTGAATTGTTGAAAGTTCATGAGCACAGTTGACCCCTCCAGTGGGATCTTTTACAATGGACAATTCTGTGAAAATGTCTTGTAGAATGTTATTTCCCAGTTCTTCGCGTATAAGGTAGTACTTGTCTTTTAAGATGGACTGAAGATGATATTTGCCTGGGGATTTTCCTTCTTTTGAAGACAAGTCCACTAACATAGTAAGGGGAGAGACCAACAAAAGAACCAATATGTAGACATAAATATGAAGACATGGTGAAAATATGTATGTGTACATTTTACTGTTAAAACTTACAGTACCTTCATTCAGAGGTCTTGGATTCCCTGAGAGAGAGAGAGAGAGAGAGGCATTGTTTTGAAATAATTTTTGCAATGCAATAATAGAATAGACAAAGTTTATTGTTTTTAGGAGTTTATCCTAAATTCCCCAGTTGCATTCAAAGCTGCATTCAAACAAAACTGTCCAGCTGCACTCTGCTATACCCTATTAAGTGAAATCCCATCTGTAGGGGGCAGTAAAATTGATGAATTTGCTACAGTATCTCTCTTAACAGATTAGCATCTTTGTATTTCTACAGTATCTATTTGAACAGATTAGCATCTTTGTCTGTATTTCCTGTCACTATCAACTTTACCTTGACCTTCTTGGAAAATGTAATAGGAAATCAATAAGGACTTCAAAAGGGCCACTGTGTTCAGAGAGTCTGACTCCACACTGATGTGGACGAGGTACAGTGGGCGTTATTGATCTGGGTCATGTTAACTAGTTGTTTTCTTGCCACAAGGAATTGTGGAGTGTCACTTGTCAGTTTTTGTTTTCCCTCTCTCCAGTTCTTTTTTCTTGCCTAGGAAGGTTCAGTAACACTTTAGATTAGGTACACATATTCACCAGTAGCTTATTAACATGCAATTTAATAACATGCTAGCCCATTACAGGTAACTTGTTAATAAGTTATGGATACCTTATACATGAGCTTATTCTACCCTTAGTAGACCATTAACTAGAATTTCTCTAATATAAACTCCTAATTAGTGCTTATTCATAGTAAGTACACCAGTTGTTTTATATATATTATGATCTCAATATGCTTTGCTCAGTAAGGGGCTTATAAGCTGGTTGTACAATAGAAACATTTATTCTCAGGAACAGTTATTCTCAATCAAGAAGACATAATTAGGACTTATATGGACAGATAGTTTCAGACTTTGTTCCTATGAATAGACCATATTTTCTAAATATTGCTGACTGTTTGTGACTGTTTCTGTTATACTACTGCCATATAAGCCCCACACCAAAGCATATTAACATCACAATTCATATACAGCTAAGATACTTACTATGAATAAGCACTAATTAGGAATTAGCTCATGCAGAATAAGGTATTAATAAGTGACTGGTAATGACTAATAAATGGCTAGTAAGTTACTAATTTGCAGGTTAATAAGCTGCTAGTTAATGATGAATATGTTACCAAAGGTTTGTATCTGAGTAAAATGACCCAGAAATATTTAGCATTAAGGGCTATTTGAAGAGTTCAGAAGCAAAACCTAAGTCACTATGTGATGTCATTAGGAAAAAGAATGAGAAAGTTTGGTACAGAGACCAGAAATTACCTCGGTCCAGATTCCTCTTTAAGTCTTTGGCCAGCTTGTTCATCTTCATTTCCTCTAAGATAGCCAACATGATTTTAGCTGAGACCTCTTCACAGTATCTTTGCACCATTTGCTCCACAATATCATCTGTGTCCGCATCCTTCAACTTCCCCCAAGGGATTTCAGATTTTTCCTTCAAAATAATCTTGAATCTTTTGTGGTCGGTGTTAGACAGATCATCCAATGTTGCTCGCATGAGTTGGGGGATTGAACATGCTGCGTTGCATACATTGCCTACTGAAAAATACACATCAGACTCAGGTCATTGTTATCTTAGATACAGCAGTAAGGTTAAGGCCTGAGCAGAGGTATATGTGTTTACTACAGCTGGTTGCACCAGTTACATGTCAGTTTAGCTATGCAGGTGCGGTGGAGTAGTGGTTCCTTGAGTGGCAATCAGGCGACCTGGATTAGATTCCCAAACCTCACACTGTGAGCCCATGCCACTTTGCATAAAAGTGTCTGCTAAATACCAGTTAGCTTTATTTTACTTTACTTTAAGGCCGCTGGTACCAATAGCATTTATTTTCAACAACAGCCATTGTTGTGGTTGGATATGAGTTTCGGGAATGTTTCAGCTACAGCTGTAAACGTAGCAGCAATTCTATAAATGGTAAATGGTATAACTTACAATTCCCTACATATACAGTGGCTGACATTACCTGATGGCAAAACTTCAGTGGCTAATTCCATGCAAAGTTTCCTTTTTTGTCTTATCCATAAGACTAATAAAATGACAGGTATTTGATTTGATATGAATGATTATATTACATTTCTAGATTTACAGTATATAGCTGAGGTGACATGAAAAATATATAATAAATATTCAGGCTAAATAATACTATGATAACTCATGTTTTGACATAGCCATCATGGAATTGACCAAATATTAACATCTGTGCTGTAATGATCTTAGATGGTTGATATTCATAATGCCAAATATAGGGGTCTCCTGATACCTGATTGTGGATAAAAATGGAATTTGCATTCAACTGGTGCAACTAGCTCATTTACTGGAAAAGGGAAAGTTGTTTTGAATAAAAAAATTACCAGGAGTCGTGTTGTTTGCTTGGTATTGTTGTGCATGCTGTATGTCACCCATTCTGACAACTGCAATGTGAAAAATGGTATATAAAAGTATATTGGCAGCAGGCAATTTCTTGACACATACCATGGCTGTCATCAGGGAAAGGCAAAGTGAAGTTCACAGACTGTTTTCGGACTGTTTATGATGAAATACAGCAGCGGTTAAGATTGTATTTTTGATGAATGCTCATGTTCTGAGATGGCTGCATAGATTACACTTTGCAATGATTCAGTCTATCAGTGAACACCACCTACCACTCTATGAGTTTCACATCTTTACAAACCGAGCCATTCTAGTAGCCATTCTGTAGGTGGGAGTGCTACCGCAACAAGCGAAAATTCTCAGAACAGAGGCATTTCAATCTTAACCATTGTATTTCATCATGCATGCTCAGAAAACAAGGCTTTAAGTGTAAAAACAGATGGTATAAACACTTGGCCTTTAACTCTTTTCCATTATTATCTGTGCCATGATCTATCTTACCTTACATCCATGCAAGTCGTCCCTTGTCCTCAAGTCAACTGAATTCAACACAGTGACGATTGGAGAAAAACAAAGGTCTGACACATGTGACTCTTCACAGGAAGAATGACTTCAAACAGAAAGATTAGGTGTGAAGAAAACAGCAGGAAGTGGTTTTGACTACTATTGTTTGTGGATATTTTTTAAGTGTTTTAAAGTGTGGATATTTTTAAGTGTTAATGCAATTAGTTTGGTAATCAATATGAACTCTATGGACTAGCTCATACAGTATACAGTCGTGTGTGGGTGTCATTACTGCAACAGCTGTGTAGTGAACATGTGCTTTCACATTGGCGATACATACCAGCAATACCATGACATGCAAAAATTCCAAAAATGAGGCAACTATTTTGCATATATAATAAATACTTTTCTCACTTAGCAAATACAGGTGAAATAAGTAAGAGGGTTTTACAATGTGGTATACCTTGTTTGTTGTTGCCAATGTATGATTATGGAATAAGATAGCTTTCCCCTGCTTTTTCTCCAAAAAGTTGGCACTTGAGCAAGATGTCAGCTTTCAGCTTTTTAATTTAACACTGGTAGTATGTTGATTAAGCAGTTATTGAAATATTAAATATACAACTTGACAGATTACACTGGAAGATACAGATTAATTTGTCTGCTCAGCGTTGCATTAGATGTGTGTTCAGCTGCAAAGCACAGCCAGTTTGAAGCAAAATTGCTGAGATGGTGGTAGTCAGATGGGGTGTAGTGGTTGGCTGCAGACACGCTGCAGTTCCACATCCTGTCAGCCATGGTATGAAGTTTTTTCATACTGTGTATACACAATAGTAAGAGGCTGCTACACAATGTTGCCTTTTGCTTAAAAAAAAAAAAACTCAGCTCAACTCAACTCAAATCTCAACAAATAAGGTGATGTCCTGTAGTCGGTGTTGGGGAAGTTACATTGGAGATGTAATGTGTTATAATTACAATTTACCCTATCTAAAATGTAATAGTTGTGTAACTATTTCAATTTAACAAAGTAATGTAACTCATTTCATTTGATTACTTTTGGATTATTTTTCTACAATTTGAATGAATCACAACTGTCAACCATTTTCAGTTTTTGAAACCTTACAGGATTAACCTTACAGCATTACTCAACACTGTCAAAATCCTTTTAAACTCACTGAACACAGCCACAGCAGTATTGGACTTCAACACCTAAACACTGCTTTACTGTGGGATCATGCTGACCTTTTATATCGTTATGCCTGGTAAATCAAATATTTGACATTTATATTTAACATCTGGTGACTATCACTGAATAAGCAGTGGTCTATTTGTGTAGGATTGATTGTGTATATGTGCCCCTGCTGACTACAGCCCATTTTTATTTCCTCCAGTGGGCTAGGCCAACATTGTAGTTTCTATCTGGCTCTGCAGGTCTCCCCACAACTACAGACTGCTTGTAGGTTGGAGATCCAGCAGCAAGTAAGTGGTGTTGCCAATTCAAACTTAATAGGAGAGCCAATTGTCAGAATAGTATCAGACTTAGAGGATATTGCACACAAGGAAAAACAGCAAAACAAAACTAATATTATTAAACATGTAGCAACTGTTTTTGCAACTGTTACATTAAGATGTAACTGAAATTGTAATCCTGACTATTTCTTTAATGTAACAATGAACAATGTTCAAAGTAATGTAACTGATTACAGTTACTTTTTGTAATTTCATTACATGTAACTCGTTACTCCCCAACACTGTCTATAGTTTTGCCCACCCAAAATAGATACTGCAGTGACGCAAGCATATTCACAGGGCATAATGAGTTGGGGCCACCCAACATATGCTTTAGGTCTCTGGTGACCCTCTTCATTGTACATTGAGCTGTGAATTCTGCCCTAGTTTTCCTCATCAGGACTCTTTGGATGTCATCTTTGGCCATTGGTCTGTCACATTTTAACCAAAGTGAGCTCAGCAGCTGATCTTGAGACCCCTATCACATCAGGATCTTCCAGCAGCTTGGCATATCTATCAGTGAACTGAGTGTGAAACAGTGGCTCGGCCAACAGCTTAACCCCTTGTGGTTGTTGGTCACTGAAACACTGCTGGGGCAACAAATCTGGGGGTGGCTTAAGACTGAATCCAGAATCAGACGTACATTTTATCAGTTCTTGTATCTCTGCAAGGGAAGTGTGCTACCTCTGTGAGTCAGACCTGCTGACTGTGTCTGACTGGTTTCCGATGAGTCAGTGAGCCATACATGTTTGAACCTTGAGTTTACTTTTGATACTTTGATACTTGTCACGCTTTTAAAAAGAGAAAAAAATAATTATACCAATACTACTACTACCACTACTTCTACTAATAATAATAATTAATAAATAATTCTCTAGCTGCTGTGCAGGACCAAACATTTAAGGGCAAGTTTCCCCCACACCGTCTAGCTCTACCTCTGCCATAAACTTGAGTAAGCCTAGCTATAATTCCATTAAATACAACATTTTATGCTATCTGCTTCTTCATTATTAGCATGAGATAGTTGTGTCAGATGGGTTAGTTTTATGGTAGCATTGACTGTACTTATGAAATGTTACTTGCACATAAATTATTACGTGGTGCCGCCTGGTGTTGAAATGAGGTATGGCATAGCATGTCATGGCATGGCATGGCACAATCCCTGTAAGACAATTAGCTAATGTCTACAGCACACTAGAAAAGACTAGAGTTATAGGGCCTTTCCTCAGTGACTGTTACACTGTAGAGTGCAGAATTCGCATACTTTTTAATTTTAACTTTTTAATTTTAGGTGAAGAGTTAAGAATCACTGAGTGGCAAATTTAAAGTGCATATGACAATACACAATTATGTGTAATGAGAGCTATTCTGTCTGACCTTTCACACATCAAAAAGACAGTGGTGATTGAACAGGAGTGTAGGAATCTACTGCAGACTCATGTTACAGAGGTTACTATAGAATTGAGAGGCATTGTGATTCGACACAAGGACACTGATGAGTTAAATCAACCCTAAACCCAGGATGGAGGGTCTCAGTGAATGAGGAGTGGACTGTGTGCAGGTCTGTGAGTGTGTCAGAGGAGGCATTCTAGAAGAGCAGAGAGCCTGCTGGACAGTCCACTAATGCATAACTATAACCTAGCTTAGTTAACAGGGGCAGAAGTAAAGCTTAATGAAAAAGGATGGAAGTAATGCACTACAATACATAGGCCTACAGTTACCCAGTGCATATACACACACTTGCTCCAACAACATGCATGCAGTCACACAAACACACACACATGCACTTAAGCACACATGCAAAAAGAGAGAGAGAGAGAAAATAAACCTCATTTATTATCCCTGATTATTCCACAATATATACATACAGATTAGATTTAAACACGATGTTTAGAATCATTCATTTTAGTCTCCACACACCTATACTGTCATTATCAGCATTTATCACCATATGACAGTATGTGAACAGGGAGTGTGTGACTCATCTGCAGACTCCTGGTGTTCCTGCAGGATGAGCAGGTCATGTGATCTGGCACAGGGACACTGAGGAGTCATACCCGACCCAAAACCCAGGGTACAGGGGCTCACTGAATGTGGAGTGGAACGTGTGCAGGTGTGTGAGTGTGTCAGAGGAGACGCTGTGGAAGGACAGAGTGCCTGCTGGCCAGTGCAGGTACACTCCTACTGGAGCGGGAGGAAGGGGCAGGTGTGGCAGTTTCTTCGTTACTGTGCCTGGCAGAGTAACTGTTACCATAGCAATACAGGCACCGGGACTTGTTATTAGATCCAAAGCAGCTGTCATCACTCCCCTTATTCCTCTTGATGCCTTTATATACCACTGCTATCTCAGCCCTATCACCACCCCACTCAGCCTCCCAGTAGCAGCGTCCAGACAGACCTTCTCTACACAGCACCTGCTCGGAGTAGGCAAATCTCTCTGGATGGTCAGGATACGTCTGCTCGTCAAGAGAGAGAGAGACACGTCTGTGTGTGGTGTTTGGGTCCAGTGTGCGCTCACAGGCATCTGCACACACACAAGAAAGGAGAGGAGAAAGAGCATCCTCATCAGAACATGGGGTGTGTAAAGCAATGTTGACCACATTCTTCTGCATGCACACACACACACACACACACACACACACACACACACGCTTTCTCTCTCTCTCTCTCTTTCTGTGAGCCACAGGCATCTGTACACAAGAGGAGAGGAGATGAATATGGAAAGGGCATGACACACACACACACACACACACACACACACACACACACACACACACACACACAGAAGAGAAGAGAGGAGTGTCATAATCACAACATTGAGTGTGAAAAGGCATTTATCTTCATTTGTGAACATGTATGCACACACACACAAACGCGCACATATCTATCTATCTATCTATCTATCTATCTATCTATCTCTCTCTCTCTCTCTCTGTATGTATATTCTTAAATACACACATACACACACACAATCACATTCCTACACACTGAAACACACAACAACGAACATTTCATCCAGCTCGTACACATTTACAAAATAGTCTTCAGGCTTTACTCAACAAACTCTTTTTGAGAGTTTCACTACTGGAAGCATTCTATGGTGCCCCTCCTCTGACTGCAGAAATTTCTTCAGATCAAACTCATCCACATCTGCAGCCGATGTTAACATCAGATAAGACAGAGCTGAACACTGGGCTGGAGTTAGATTATACTCCCCATTGTGGAATTCAAGTAACTGGGTATTATTTAAAACATTATTTCAGTTAGCTTCTTGGCTGTGCCAGAATCAGCAGTAAACAAAGAAAAACAGTAAAACTGTAAGAGAACCAAGACCTTTTTTCTATCCTTCATGCATGAAAAATACTTTATTGTGGTAAATGATTTCAAACATGTGCCTGGGAAGGTTCTCATAAATCCAGGTCATGGTGGTCAAAAGTGCTATTCCTGGATACTGGTACACATACATACATTTACTGTGATGGCATACTTCTAGATACACCCTTCTTGATGCAGTGATCACACTGTGGACTATATTACTGAGGTAATATCATGTTGTGACATTGATTTGATATTGTTACATTTCTAAAATGACACAATCCACCATCGATGCATGCTCTTCTAATTGTGAAGCATACCTACATAACAAACATAAGGGAGTTTTTCCTTGCCCCTCTTGCTTGGGTGCTCCTTGTTGTAAAGGTCCATGAGACAATACTATTGGAAAAAGCGCTGTATGAATATAACTGAATTGTATTGAATTGTTCTTTGTCAGTGGCTTCAAATGAGAAATGCTCTGTATTAATTACCTGTTGATCTCCTCTACCAGTGACCTGTCCCCAAGCTCATTCAAACAATAGAAGAGGTTGATGATCCGCTCTGGCAAGCAGTCTCTACTGATTACACCTTTGATGTATTGAACAGTTTTCTCTATGCTTGTTTCTCTGACTGCTAGCTGTGGCAAAATCACATTCAGAGGGGACCGGATCTTAGGCTCCAGCATTGGAGCAAGACCAATTAGGAAGTGCACAAAGAGATCCAGATGTCCATTCTGACTCTGCAGGGCCTTCTCCACAGCAAGCCTGTAAAGGTCAAACCTTGAGGGCAAAGATAATGAGTGGATCTCCTTCCTCCATGTTGTGGGGAGACGGTTTCTCAGATATCATGTTGCATTTTTGTGTAGAACATAAAGAGCTGTCAAAAACTCCAGCACACTCAGGTGGACAAAGCTGAACATTTTCTCCCCAGTTGTAGCACTCTCAACGTTGAAAAACTGTGTACAAACTCATGCATGCAATGTTCCAGACTTGACATCAACACCACACACAAGCAGGTCTCTCTCATAGAATACCAGGGTTCCTTTCTCCAGGTGTCTGAACGCCAATATCCCAAGCTTAACAAGGAACTGACCTTTATCCTTTGCACTCATCGTCTTGCTCTTAGTCAAGTATCTCAGAAACACTGTACACATTTCTGTCAGTGTTTTGACTGGTTCTTCTGCACCCAGTATTTCATCTAGAACACTTATCATAATCCAGCATAATACTGGTATGTGACACATGATGTGGAGGCTTCTGTTTTTGTTGAGATAATCAGTGACTCTTTTCACTTTGTCATGATGGTTAATGTTCTTCTGAAAGAACTCATCTTTCTGGGCATCACTGAATCCTTGTGCTTCTGTCACTCGCAGGGGATTATACAGGATGCTGCCGGTCTGGTTGCGACCCAGATGTGTCCAGAGGGCAGTTGTGTACCTTTAATGAGACTTGCTATGAGAATGTCCACAGAGGACTTCTGATTGGGTTTACTAATGCAGTTGTCAAAATCTGGAGCCTGCTTTCATTCAAACTGTCAAGGACGAAAATAATTTTTGATTCGCTGAATTGAGGAAATTTTCTTAAATCGTCTAGTTCTGTATAGAACGCAAGAAGTAGATCAAGAAGGCTGTATCATTTCTCTGTCTTCAACCATGTCCATGATGAACTTCTGCACTGCAACAGTTTTCCCACCAGCAATACCCAAAGTCAAAACTTTTGTGGCACTCCTGTCTGTGAACATGTTTGTCAACAAAACTTGCTTATCTTCTGAGCTGGTTCCTCTCCCAGTTTGTCTCATGGTAAGTGTTGACACTTCATGTGTTCAGTTGACCCCTCTCATGTGGCCCTGTACGATGTACAGGTCGGTGTAGGTCTCTTGTAGACTTTTAACTCCCCGGTCTTGATGCAAAACTTTTTTTTACGTGCTTCTGAAGCTTTTGTTTTAGTGATGATTTTGTAACTGTCTGTGCTGCCCTATACCCTATCAAGAGAATAAAAATAAGACATAATGTGGTGAAACAGAGAAATAACTGGTTGTTTAAACTGGATGTTATACTTTCATCTAATATAATGTTTTCAGCTTTGACCTTTGACCTCCCTCTCAGAGAAGAAATGTGAAGGGTGCATGAATGGAGATAGGAAGAGAGGAGAAAGAGAAGATAAGAAGGAAAAAATTACATATATTGTAACAGACTGACTGGGACCCAAAAGCAGATCGGCGCAAAAAGGTTTATTTTACAATGATCAGGGAAAATTCAAAATGGGATAAAGCTCAGAAGATCCAAAAAACAGAAGGGAAGTCCAACACAAAATCATAAGTCTTTGGGGGGAAAACACACAAAAGATCCGGTCTTGTAAATATTAAACATAGACGGCAAAAACAAAGAAGCAATCCTCTCGATCGTAGAAAGTTAATCCAAGAAAACAGGTAGGCAAAAGTTCTGGATATAAAATCCACAGGTAGGCGAACACGGGTACAGGCAAAACACGAAAATCAGAATTCACAGGAATGCAACACTGGAGCAGGCAAAACATGAGAAGAGCACACATCAAGGAACACGGTCAGACAATCAGACAAAGAGCAAGGAAAGAGCTGGGGGATATATAGGGAACAGAGCAATGACACAAACAAGGAACAGGTGAAAATCATTACCACAATCAAGGGCGTGAGGACCGGGTGCAGAGCGGGAAGGGGGAAAGGGGCAGGGCAGACAGCAAAACAAGAGCACATGAAAAGGTAAACAAAACACGGACCTTTCAACATTTAATTAGTCCAGTAGGAGGCCGGATAGTCGCGAGCAGGATCATGCCACAGTATAGACAAAGGTGGGCTTGTAATCTTCGCCGTCTCTCCTCCACACTCAGACGAGTCCGGTCCACCTGCATGGGCTCTGGAGTTGCCATGACGGGAGACGACGAAGAGGAGCTGGCGAGACGGGGAGTTCCTCCGCCCACAGCTCCGGATGCCCTAAACCATCGACGTTGCTGCAACCTAGTGTCGACACGGATGGCCAGATTGACCAACCCCTCGCAGGTCTCAGGCAGATCATGGGATATTAATTCATCCTTCAATTCTTCAGAGAGACTGTTTAGAAAAGTGTCGAACAATGCCTTCTTACCCCAGCCAGATGAGATAGCCAGGGTCTGGAAGTCTATGGCGAAGTCAGAAACAGATCGGGAACCCTGGCGTAGATGGAGCAATTCCCGAGCAGCCTCGTGCCCGTGTTTGGATCGGTCGAAAACCCTGGGGGCTGGGGGATATATAGGGAACAGAGCAATGACACAAACAAGGAACAGGTGAAAATCATTACCACAATCAAGGGCGTGAGGACCGGGTGCAGAGCAGGAAGGGGGAAAGGGGCAGGGCAGACAGCAAAACAAGAGCACATGAAAAGGTAAACAAAACACGGAGCTTGCAACACTTAATTAGTCCAGTAGGAGGCCGGAGGGTCGCGAGCAGGATCATGATATATATATAGTAAAAAAGACAAAGAGTGAATGAATGAATAAATTAATGATGGAAGAGATTAAGAGAATGTGTTAGTATAAACGGAAACAGCGAACACATGCAATTCTTTTCCATGCAATTCAATTGCTTTGACTGTAAGCTACACAACTACCAATTCTACGATAGGTTCTGTCAGTGATAACACACTTACCTCAAACCACATTATAGAGATATGTGAATGAGAGTTTAAGTGAAGTAAGAAAGAGATTGAGATAAAATGACAAAATTTACACACTTACATCTTACCAGATCCCTCTCCAAGTCCGTGGCCATCTGGTTGTGATTCATCTTCTGCAAGATGGTCACCATGACATCCCCAGCTTCCATGGTGTACACCTGCACCATTGAGTCCACAGTGTCATCTGTGTCGGCCTTCTCCAGCTTTCCCCATGGGATTGAGCCCTGGTCCCTCAGGTGGTGCTTAAACCTCTTAAAGTCAGCTGCTGAGAGGTTGTCCAGAGTGTTCTTCAGTGCATCCTTCTGGGTCACAGCCATTTTGGGGAGACCAGGTTATGAGACCACTAACAGCTATATTGGGGCTCTGATTCCAGATGATGGAGTTCATGAATAGCTATGTCTGAAACAAAAGTAAAGAATCTTCATAGGTTTGCTGTGTTGGATGTAGTTTTAAATGTTTGACAAAAATATTTTTGAGTTTTTTCAAGCACATCCTCTTGACCTGCACCCTCAGTGATATTGCACTCTGTTTACATCTCTTCACTGACTTACCATGGCTCCATGGCTCCACAAGGCATGTTCAAAGCTTCAAAAGACCTCTGGAGTTCATTACCTACTGTATTTGAGATTAGGAACAAATATCAATAATGTTATTTTGTAATGAATTCATGTAGCAATGCCTTGTACACAATCAAGTCTATTACACTGAAATCCAAATATTTTCCTGACTTTCTTTGATGCTACATTTCTAACTAGCCACACTAACATGTTCAGCTCAGTTTGTAAGGCCAGCAAAGGTATCTTAAGTTCAGAAAATTCTTTTAGGAGTTATTATGCTTTGTAGTTGACTTAAAGGGGCCGCTGAAAATGATTCCAGTTAATTCTGACTGATATTCATGAGCGTAAACTATTAGCCAGGAGAGGAAAGACACAGAGGTAGGCCTAGGAAGTAGTATGACACACTAACAAGCAAAATGCGTCAAAGTTTAATTAGAATCATTCAGCTTGAATATAAGAATAATTGGCTTTTCAGAATAGTATGCTTAACATTTGAAGGTCTTGCATAGCTGAAGAGTTCACATCGGGCACATAGTCAGGCACTTGTTTCAGTGCCTGTGTGTGTGTGTGTGTGTGTGTGTGTGTGTGTGTGTGTGTTTGTGTATGACAAGTGTATGAGAGGGAAAGTATCAAGGACAATTCAAATGAGCACACAGGGTAACGTCAGAATGATAGACAGATGCTGCACAATGCTCAATTTAGTGAATATTGTCCATGACAAATGGAGGTCACATGAGAGAATGGTACACAAAATGTCAATGTCAATTACTAGCCTGTGTGCTTGGAGAATGGAGAGCAAATGGATCATGAGGAGATATAAACTGAATGTTATTAGAACATTTTGTATTGCTGGCTGTACCTTAATTGAATTAATAAATACCAACTAAATGACAATGGTTAGTTAATTTCATATTGAATGTTGGGTATTCTACATACTAAAATTTTGATGTTTGAGATCACTGAGTACCCACGGTAGGATGAGAAACCACAAAGTCCATTGGGATGAACTGCCCTGTGCAGTTTGCACATAATTTTTACATGTTACAGTTTCAGTAGGCAACCACATGGTGGCACTGTGACACAAAGTAAGCTGCAGAGTGTCCACAACACTGAAGCCACAAAATAAGTCATAATTATAGAAATAATGGGTATAATGAAAACATTTTGAAGCTAATAAAAATCAATGCTAACAACATCAACCTGTAATGCATTGTCACTGGGGGTCTATAATTAGCAGCCTTAAAATGTGAAATTCAACTTATATGTAAATAACATATAATCAAAATCAGCACGTCTAAACTAGGTAAAATAGCCTGTTTGTAGACATTTCCTCAAAATATCCCTCAGAAGTTCAGGTCCATTTTTAGTTTTATTTTTGCAATTTTCATTTTTATTTAAAGGTGATGGAAACACTGATGCACATATTATTGCGTCAATTTTCATTAATGTGAAAATGAAAACTAAATAAGTTGAACAGAAACCCAGCTATTGCTTCCAAATGAAAAAATGCTCTGTATTCATTACCTGTAGATCTCCTCAACCAGTGAGTTGTACCCAAGCTCATTCAAACGATGTTCTTTGATGAATTGAACAGATTTTTTCAATGCTTCTTTCTCTGACTGCTAACTGTGGCAATATCACACTCAAGGGAGGACGCAGATGGTTTCTCAGATAAGTTTTTTGTGAAGTACACGGGGAGTGGACAAGAGCTCCTGCACACTTATGCTCAAGGCTGACCTCAAGGCTCAATATTTTCTTCCCAGTTGCAGCTCTCTCAACACTAAAAACCTGTGTACATATTCATCCATGCAATGTTGCAGACTTGACATTAACACCACACTCTTGCAAGTCTTTGACTTAGAATGTGTGCTTTTTTTCCCAGGTGTTTGAAAGACAGTTTTCCAAACTTAACAAGAAACCCCCTTTCTCCCTTTGCACTCATTTACTTAAATTTTCCAGGTAACGTTCATTCATTCTTTTTTTTTCTGTGTACAATGTGTACATTTCCATCAAGGTTGATTGGTTCATCTTCGTTCTGATCTCTCAGTGTTTCATCCACCACACTTGCTCTAATTGGAGTGCTGGGATGTTCTAGATGATATAGAGGCTTCTGTTCTTCTTGATATAATCAATGACTCTCTTGACTTTTTCTTTATAGTTTATGTTCCTCTGAAAGAACTCATCTTTCTGGGTTAAGTAGCTAGCCTACAAATCTAGACATACCCTAGCGGTAGCATATGGTTTTACTATGCAGGTACACCTAGAAACTAGCTTGGTTGGTCACTTGGTTGGTATACATTTTGATGTTATAGTCTGGTTTGTCAAGCTGAGAGAGAGAGAGAGAGAGAGAGAGAGAGACATTCACAACCACTGCATGAGCATGCAACAGATTACATTTGTATGTATTTACTCCATAGTAACTGTCCACTGTTCATCAGTGTGTAACATTGGCATATCAAATGAATACATATTAACTAAGATACTTCAAAATACTAGAAATATTTCTATGAGTCTGTGGCTTGTCTACAGGTTCTGGTGCTCCTGCATGATTAGGAGGTCATGTGATCTGGTAGAAATACAGAGAGACATCATTATCACCCCAAAACCTGGATTGACGGGCTCATTGAATCTTGTGTGGAACGTGAGCTGGTATGTGAGTGTGTCAGAAGAGACACTGTAGAAGGACAGAATTTCTGCTGGTCAGTCCAGGTACACGCCTACTCTGCTGGAGTGGGAGGAGGGGGTAGGTCTATCAGTCCTTGTGTCATTGTGATAAACAGAATAGCTGTTACCATAGCTATGCAGGCACCAGGACTTGTCGTTAGATCCACACCAATGCCATGACTCATCCTCTGGATGCTTTTACACATCACTGCTATATCAGACTAAACCACCCCTCCATTCAGCCTCCCAGTAGCAGCGTCCAGACAGATCCTCTCTACACGGCACTTGCCAAAAGAGGTCAAATCTCTGTAGGTGGTCAGGATACAGCTGCTTCTCTGTCAGACATGTCATCTTACTGTTCCCCTTAGAGAGAGATGCCTGTGTGCTGTGGGTCCAGTGTGAGCTCACAGGCATCTGCACACACACAAGAAAGGAGAGGAGAAAAAACATCCTCATCAGAACATGGGGTGTGTAAAGCAATGTTGACCACATTCTTCTGCATGCACACACACACACACACACACATTCTCTCTCTCTCTCTCTCTTTCTCACATTTCCTGGGTTAGTCTGGCACTCTCTTCCATGGTCACACCTTGAGAAGGAAGATTTAGGGCAACAGACAGGTTCAGCAACTCAAAATATTTTGGGAAACTAACTCCTAAACCACCTAACTAACTAACTAACTCCTAAACCACCTCAAAAAGATAACTTTAGATTAACTTTATTACTTTTAGCTAATTATTCAAAAATAGTTCAAAAATGGATGTTCTAAACTGGGTTTCAAACTGTAATGCTGTGCCATATTAAATTTACAGCTACAGTGAATTTTATTTGCCAGTGATTCACAAGTTTACGGGTGGGTTCATTCAGTCTGTCTGTGAGCTCTCTGACACCTGAATCTCCTGGGTGATTGCTGTTTCAGGCAGGAGGGGTTTGGCTTGAGAGAGTGTTCTCGATCACTCCTAAACTGTCTTGAAAAACACTGTCTGTTAAAAATAGAGCTGTGGGACGCACACTTCCTTCACAGGAGGAGATAGAACAAATGTGCTGCATTCTGTGGTTTTCCGTAACCCCCCCCCCCCCCCCCCACACACACACACACAATATAACTAATGCATAACAACAACAACAACAATACATAATAATAATAATGTTAATAATAATACTCGTTGTTATTGTTATTATTATTGTTGTTGTTGTTGTTGTTATTACAAAGTAACATGAATATATCATATCACGTCAACATATCATATCTACTAGAGTATGGTCATGCTGGGAATATCCAGCTCTAAGATCCATCCACTACAATTTTTTTTACAGTCTTGCATCACCCAAAGCAAAGGGGACTTCCATGCTGGTGTGGTTGTGCAGTTAAAGTCCCACACTGTTTCTACAGTAGCCCTCTCTCTATATATATTAACCAGACATCCTCTTGCTTTGCCTGGTATCCAGACTAAGGTAACTCTCAGTCAAAATTTAGATATGGACGGGTGACAAGTGATTGGCTCCCATTTTCAGGGGTGTAGTAACCAGTGTGAAAATTAAACTGAAGCAGCAAACTCAAAAAACATACTTATTTTAAATGGTGATTTTAATTACAGTCGCTTAGGCTACTCGATTTAAAGGAAATATCCGAATTTTCCTTCTTGAGCAGAGGTATTTTGACGGAACAAAATGTCACTATACAACCTTGTGCAATGATGGCATTATTTGGTGTACTGAATGAGGAAACAAACTGGACCAAGATGCAACACAACATCATTGCATTTGTTTCTTTGTTGGCGCAGAGGCAAATTTTGCTTCATTGGAAGTCAGATGTGCCACCCACTGCAGCACAGTGGCTGAAAGATGTAGTGCATTTTTTGCACTTGGAGAAGATTAAATTTGCAATAAGGCACTCAGACAAATTTCAATCTGTTTGGGAACCTCTTTTGTCATACTTTGGCAGTCTCCAAGAGCTTCCAATGGCACTGATGGACTAAATTAGAAGTTCCTAGAGTCTATAGTGTTCAGGATTGGGTCCACACTAAGGTCTACTTGGCTGGTCATATAGACCTCTGAAAGCACTGGAATCCTATTCATGTATTTGTGTTTTAATTTTAGATGTTTATTTAGATGTTTCTATGCTTATGGCACCTAGGGTGTCATGACCCAGACACCCATGCTTTATGTTTATTATTGTCATGAACATGGTTATCAATATTATTACCATAATAGTATTACTATTACTACTATACTTATTTGTATTATTTTGGTCCAGCAGGGGTGGGGGGAGGGATGGGTGGTGGTGGTTTTTCAATGTGTTCTAAAAGATAAAAGCTGAAAAATCTTTTGCAACTTTAATGATAAATCATTGTTATTACCATTACACATCCACATGCCCTGTTTATGTTTCAGTAGCCAACCACGGTGTGTCGCTGTGAGACAACGCAAACTGCAGAGTCGCACAAAGACGTAAAATAAGACTGAATTACAGCAAAGAAAGAATTGGCATGAACAAAAATCTTTGTGAACGACACGCACATTCACTTTGCGTCTGAAATAGCCTAAATAAACATTTAGGTGTGTGTGTGTTTTTTTTTTTTTCTTTTTCTCGAATAATTAGATGTAGGCCCTCAACATTGCTCACTACCTTTCAACATGTGTCGAAGTTAAAGTGAGGGATTTATTTTGATTAAATAGGCTACTTTAAAATTCAGAGTCAAATCACAACCCTGTAAACTCTGAGACTCCCTCAACAAGAACATTTGGTTATTTTCGGTTGCTTAAGAACTTTCATCTGTCTAAAACCAATCTGAAACCTATGGTCTGGTGCATTGCACGCCTATAGGCTACTATCAATAGCTGCAGTAATTACAGATATTTTTATTGCAGTCCGCAAGAAATGCAGTATGCTGTATACGAAGACATTGCAAGACATTGCTACCATACACTAAGGATATCACAGTAGGCCTGTTGCACGGCATATTTTTGCGCTCGAGAAAACCAAAGGCCAGACAAGGTAAGATGTCAGATTTATTTCCAGCACATTTCATACACAAAGGCAGTTCATTATACTGCACAAAAATAAAAGCAACTGATCTGGTAGATGCTGTAGCGGCGGGTAGCGCAGAAACACCAACTAACCGAAGCATGCAGGGCAGGAGGGAGGGACGAAGAGAGAAAGCAAGAAAGACAGAGAGAGCAAGATGTGCGGCGTGTGAGTGTATGAGAAGTATAGAGGGAGCGCGGTAGGAGTCTGAGAAGGAAATGAACAGGATATCAGTTTCGCAATCTCTGCGTAGTTTTCCTTTCCAAGAAAACTCATTTTCAGGAAAGATGAAGGATACGCCTGCTAACACGCCTACTGTTTTATGACCATACTGGATGTATTAGAATGTTATGACTGTGCAAGACAACGTTTTGTCAGGAGCTCCCGCTACTTGCTGTCACATTGTAAAGTCGGTATCTCGACTAGGTTCATTGATTAATTAAAGTAACGCGGTTACTGGCGTTTTGTAACTTTGTTTTAGCTAAACAGTGGACAAATGCAAGATAAATTCAGTCCAGGTATTGGCAATATGCGACCAGCTGATAATTGCGGACCCGGGACACCGGTTGATGGGAATGGAATCAAGGACTTAGCTGACACCCAGTTTGGGGCACTTTCCAAAAGACGGCTGCTCGTTGGCTTGGACTTGCTTTGCTTGTTTGTAGGTAAGTAAGAACAGCAGGGGATTTAGACGTGCTAACTGTCCTTCTGTGGTTTGTACAGTACTTCGCGTTTCAAGCATGTAGGTGAAATGTATGAGTAAAAAGAATTGCCGCAAGATAAAAATCAGCGACACGCCGAGAGAACAGGAGATATGAGAAGGAAAGTTGTCGACTTGTCACGCAAAGGCAGTTCATCACAAAACCAGACGTGCTTATTGACATCCTACCCAAAATGTCACTGTAGGCTATATCAAAACCTAGAAGAACAGTTTTCATTCAACTACTTTTTCACCGAACAAAACTTGCGCCTCTCTTTCCCTCATTGCGCTCCCCGAGCCCTCAAAGACATGCACGTGCTTATTCCGCGCTGCCAGCTGGTTGGACGCTTGCCAGGGAACTCCGGGGTTTCCATAACAACCAGAGTTCTCAAGAACAGCGCGACCAAGGGAATTGTGTTCACCATAAATAATTATATAATCCGGTTTAGAATTTTGTTGACCCTTTGACCTGGCTCCACCGCCCTTCCTCCGCTAGCCGAGTAACTGCCAATGCCAGAGTCGACCTTGCCTAGAGTAGAGAGCATAGAGGTTATGCAATTGATGCGAGTTGACAACAACAAAGTTCACGTAGCATATTCCCATTCCAAACAAAGCTGAACAAACTGTCTTGACAGTTCTTGTTCTTGAAAGAGGATTGTGAAATAGATCCATCATTTGCCATTTTAGACAGAAAAGGGCACAGATAGAGGGATGGAGAGAGGGAGAGAGAGAGGAAGAGAGAGAGAGAGAGCACAGAGAGAGAGAGGGCAGATAGACAATACAATGCAATGATGGGGTTAGGCTATTGCTATTTTTTCTAAATTGTTGATGGTTGATTGTGATATCTGAGGTGCTTATAGGTAGGCCTGAATGAGCACACACATAGGCCTATAGTCATGAAGCTTGCATGTATTCTTGTGTGTGTGACAACAGTCTGCATTCTTTTTATCCATATGTCTGTAGCAGATCCATTGTGTGGTAGTCTGGCAAGAGGTTTTTTAATTAATCCAGTGTTTAGGCATCTCTATCCGACCGACCCCCCCCTCACACACACACACACAAACACACACTTGTTTATGGTTTGGGTCCCTGTAGAGCCTCTGGGATTTTGACCCCCACATTCCATCCAGCCACTCATCATCTCTCTCTCTCTCTCTCTCCCTCCCTCTTCCTCATTCTCTCTCTCTCTCTCTCTGTCCAAACTCTCTGTGGGTCCTCCTCTTGTGTCTCCTCCTGTCTCCAGAGGAATTCAGGCCAAGGATTCCCAGTAGTTCCCTCTGTGTTTCCCATTCACTGAGTCTTAGCCTCTGCCCTGTGTTCCTCATGCTTGCCACTGGCTCTATCCCAATGTCTCCCATAAGACCTAAGCTGTTTATTACCCATGCAGTTTCTAAAGGTTTAGGCTAGTGATGAAGTAGGAAGTGAATTCCTGAGCTGTGGCTAGGCTGGATGTTGTGCTCAAAGTTCAGTAGTCAAGTCAGTGACTTCAAAATAAAGTCCACACCCAATATTACTGTGCTGAGGGCTTAGGGCCTAGGGGGATATTTGGATTCATCCCCTCTCTGTCTTATCCAAGAAGTCCCTCCTTTCTCACTTTTTCTTTTTTTTCCATTCTATTCCTCTTTTCGACTCCAGTCCCTGATGTGCTGTGTGATGTTTTGTTTGTTTGTTTGGCTTTTATCTTAATATTCATCGGTCATTGTAAGTCTATAGTATTACTCACAACAGCTAATAATAATAATAAATAAAAATGTGAAGATGGACACTGTGCAGTTTCATTCCCCCAAAGATAAATGGAATGCATTTATATCCTACGAGTACTCAAAAACGCTTTACAGAGTATGCCTCACATTCACCCATTCACACACCAGTGGCGGAGGCTGCCATGCAAGGTGCCAACCTGTCACAGGGAGCACTTTTTGGGGTTCAGTATCTTGCTCAAAGACACTTAGATGGGTTCAGACAGGACAGGGATCAAACTTGCAACCCTTTGTCTCAAAGACTTGTCCTTGTTCCAAGAAGTCACTCAGAGTGAGTTTGTTTGTCTTTTTTTTATTCTATGTGCCTCTCTGAGAGGCCCCAAAGAGTCTGCTCTTTCTATCTGTGTATATGTCTCCAGTGAGCTGAAATGTGTGAGATTTACTTCACAAAGATGTTGTATCAGCAAGGTGCTATTAAAAGAACCGATTACTACCTCTGTGAGTCGAAGTGTGCGTGTTTTTTTTTTATGACATGGTAACTAACAACAGTAACAACTAACAATTCAGTTCAGACATGCTTACTAATTCAGGGCTAAAATCATGTCTGCATAGCCTTGGTCCAGTTAGCATGCTGCTGATGAAAACTGTGCCTCTCCATCTCACTCAATCTGAAATGTGGTGTTACCTCACTTAAAAAAACAAACTCACTTGCACATCCCTTTTCATAAGCTCTGTTGAAAAGGGTAATCTAAGTGTGCCATCCAGCCCACATATAGTGTGCCAGTAGTGAGTGTTAAAGAAAATGGACTGCATTTATATAGCGCTTTTCAACTCCTACGAGGACTCAAAAGCACTTTACAATGTATGCCTCATGCCAGACAGAGGCTGCCATGCAAGATGCCTACCTGCTATCCATGAGCAATTTGGGTTTCAGTATTTTGCTCAAGGACACTTTGATGGGGTCAGGAGGGGTTGAACTTGCAACCTAAGGGTTTTGCTAATGTTTTTCTTCCTCAATAGGCCACGTCTATCTAACTACATTAATGGCCTGATGTTTGGCACTTGGTCCTTTGTAACTCTTCTCTTTCTCTCACCTCCTATCTCCTTGTAGCTTCTATCCCGTTCTTTGCGTGTGAGCTGAAGGTGCTGTCTCCGTACCAGCGGGGCTTCTTTTGCGGTGACACCAGCATCATGTACCCCCACCTGGAGCACGAGGTCATCTCTGACGGCCTCCTCGTCGCCGGGGGCATCATCATCACAGGACTCACGGTGAGACTCTTCTTCTTTTTCTTCCTCTTCTATCACTCCCATTCTCCTATTCGAATTCAAATGTTACCTGTATGACTGTTTGGACAAAGTGTTCAGAGTGAGTAATGTGTTTGCTCTCTCTCTCTCTCTCTCCCTTTCTCGTTCTCTCTCCCAATCTCTCTCCCACTCTCTCTCCCATTACCTCCTTATCAGATCGCCTTGGGTGAGTGTTATCGGGTGCGTTTCTGTGGTGTCCTCTCCAAGGCCTTTGTGCAGAACCTGTACGTCTCCTGCCTCTACAAGGAACTGGGCAGCTTCCTGTTCGGCTGCTGTGTCAACCAATCACTGACCAACATGGCCAAGCTGAGCGTGGGCCGCCTGCGACCTCACTTCCTGCAGGCGTGTGGGGTCACCTACGCATCGCTGAACTGCACCCCAGGAGTCTATGTGACGACGGTCAACTGCAAAGACCCCGAACTGGAGGAG
>JAIFZK010000159.1:930000-955000 GCA_027481765.1 Tenualosa thibaudeaui
CTGTCTGTGTCTCTGTAGGCTTGTTACATCTCCACCATGTTTAAGAGTGTCCAGTCCTGCCTTACCCCTCAGGTGCCTATGGAAAACCCACTGTCCAACCAGCAGTCTGTGT
Organism: Tenualosa thibaudeaui; assembly: GCA_027481765.1. Taxonomy (NCBI): domain Eukaryota; kingdom Metazoa; phylum Chordata; class Actinopteri; order Clupeiformes; family Clupeidae; genus Tenualosa; species Tenualosa thibaudeaui. Next base: position 930,113 of record JAIFZK010000159.1, read on the forward strand.
GTTAGCATAGACACACACACACGCACACACACACACACACACACACAGTCAACATTCACAAATACACTCATTTGAACCAACAGGCACTTTCACAGGCACAGTTACTTCATCCAGATAATGATGTGAGGATGAACATTACACACATTCTTTTGTTTTATTATAATGACCAATATATAAGAACTATACTAATATATGCGATTACAGGATTTATTTTGGTCTCAAAACTGCCTTGATAATCAAAGAAGGGTCTGTCCACTACCATGGTCTTCACTTTCACGGTCTTCAATCCCTGATGAGTCTTCGGCATTTTTTTTTGTTTATTGTCAGACCTGGACTCAAGAATTGTGGGATGTTGTTTGTTTGTTTGTTTGTTTTGTGTTGGAAGAATTCCTCCCATGTTAAAGGCCACTGAAGAGCTATTCAATGGTCGGACACCAGCTTTGGAATTCACATGACACAAAATGCATCTTTATTTTTGAAGATTTTTGAAATGTTAAAATAAGTCAGAAGGACAGGACCTACGTTCTATTTCTAGAATGATTAAAAAAATAAAAGCACTGTATAGTTCAAGACTTGTCCAATAGGAGAGCAGGAACACACGCCAATGGGATGGGATGTCCATGGATCACGTTGATCAGCCCAGAGCTGGTGTGTCTCATGAAGTTATCGCTGATCACAGCGATGAGAAAAACAACCCGCCAAACCCCACGTTCCTGCCTGCTGTGCTCCAAGGCTTCCCACAGTCTCCTGTGACCTCTGACCCCTGTCCTGTTTGACCCTGCTCCCTTGTAAGGATGTCCATTGGGTCTCAAGGCAGTGACTTCAAAACAGCACTTAAGCTTTAGCCTGATGGTACACATTGTGTATAGCCATTTTGTTGTGCATATGAATTCTGTTGTTTAAAAAATGTTTTTGTTGTTCTTTGTGTGTGTGTGTGTGTGTTTGTGTGTGTTCTAAAATGTCTGTGTGCCTGTGTGTGTGTGTGTGTGTTGGTCTGTGTGCCAAAATGTGTGTGTGGGCATGCATCTTTCTTTGAGTGTGAGAGACTTATCTCCCAAGTGACTGAATGTAACGTGATCCTGTGAGAACAACCTAGAATAAGTGTTGACCTCATATTTCTGTTTTTGATTATGCTGTGTGTGTGTTTTCTTGATGTGTTTACGAATGTATGTATGTGAGCATGATCTCCCTAGTGACTGAATGTAACTTGATCCTATGTAAACAATTTAGATTGATCTTAGATTTTAACCTCGATTTTTTTTACTCCCCCTCTATGTGTGTGTGTATATGTGTGTATGTGCTGGTCTGTGTGCCAAAATGGACACTAAGCTCAAAGGCTGTGTGTGTGTGTGTGTGTGTGTGTGTGGGTGTGTGTGTGTGTGTTTATGTAATGGCACTGTGATTTATGATGTGTTATTGCCATTATGCCCGAACAACTGTCAGAGGCTATTGCTGTGATAAAACCTTTTTTGTTGTTTTTTGTTTTTTTGACATTATGTGTGTGTTTGAGTCCACATAATGTGCGTGAGCTGTGTCTGTATGTGTTTATGATGGTGTGTGTATATTGCATGTGTGGTTATGTGTCTATGAGTCCATCGACCACTCCCTTTGACACCACCCCCTAGTGCCTCCTAGTGCCAGTAGGATGTCATAGCACCCTGAGTAAATGCCTGAACTCAGGTGGGGCAAAAGGAACGGCTTGTTTCTTTTTATTTGTATTTGAACTGTTTCATTTGTAAGACTCAGAGACATACTGTACATAAATAAAGATGTTTAAGTTCTCAAACATGTGTGCTCTACAGAGGTGATGCCAGTAGAAGGAGTTCAAATGATTCTAAGGGTCTGGCACTGACAGGTGGCCCCAGGTGGCCCCAGAGAACATTTTAATATTTTAATCAATGTTTAGGGGACATAGTTCCCAAAATTTCTAGCAGCGCCTCTGGTGCTCTATATAGAGATTGAAGTGTCATGGAGGGTGGTTACTATCCACAAAGCATGTCTTTCTCTCTCCTTTTTCCCTCACCCTTTCTTTCTTTCTTTCTTTCTTTCTTTCTTTCTTTCTTTTGTCTTGGCAGCTGTCTACCACACTTTTCCAGGTGTGGTCCAGGAATCTGAGGCCTATCCATGCACTCACACATTTCTTCATTCTTCTCTCTCTCTCTCTCTCTCTCTCTCTCTCTCTTTCCATGCTCCAGGTGTGGCCAGGTGTTATCCTGACTCGTAAAAGTCAAATTCAGAGACAGCATTGCCTCACCAGCAAGGCATTGCTGCCTCTCTCTCTCCCCCTCCGTGGTCCAGGTGTGTCCAGGTGTTGTCCTGCCTGGTAAAATTCAGAGGGAGAGACAGCATTGCCAGGCCAGCACAGCACCAAGACCAATAATAATATATATATATCTTCTGAAGATGGCTACTGCCTCTCCTTCTTTTAGACGTGACCCCACGTCTAAAATGCTGAAGGAGGGAGATTTAGGCAGAGAGAGAGAGAGAGATAGAGGTAGGGATAGAAATGAAAGAGGGCAAGGAGAATAGAAGATGAGATGGGAACAAAAAGACAGGAACAGAGACATGTAGACAGAAAGACAAGGGGAGCTGGAGATAACGGTGACATGCATACCTAATAACAGAGTCACTAACAGCAATAGATGACTGATGTTCCTTTGATGACATGTATACTTATTAGGGCATACTCACACTAGGTATGGTTCACTCATACCGTACTGTTTCTTTGATGACGTATACTTATTAGGGCATACTCACACTAGGTATGGTTCACTCATACCGTACTGTTTCTTTGATGACGTATACTTATTAGGGCATACTCACACTAGGTATGGTTCACACATACCGTACTGTTTCTTTGATGACGTATACTTATTAGGGCATACTCACACTAGGTATGGTTCACTCATACACACATACACACACACACATACATGCACACACACACATACACACACACATGCTGCATTTTATGGACCCGTGGCAGATGCCTCATGTCTCTTGTTGGAACATGAATGGATGAAGCAGCTTTGGCTCATAAGAGGTATACGTGTCTGTGGGACTGTGAAAACCTAAACGCAACACCCACACACAAGTTCAAGATCTCAGGCATGTGACGTCATCAAAGACCCAACACAGCCTGACTGCAATCTGTTTTCCCTCCTTCTATCAGGAAGACTTTGTAGGAGCTTGAGGTCCTGTACCAACAGGCTAAGGAACAGCCTCTTCCATGGCATGATTTCCTTGCTGAACGCACAACAGCACTGGTATTCCCCACCCAACACACACACACAAGCACACTCACCCTCTCAGACCCACAACCTGGCCCCTACCATCTCCTCCATCTACCATCTACCATCTGTGTGTTAGTTTGTGAGTTAGTGACTTTGGGTCTGAGGACCCCCACTTGTACTCAGTGGCGGTTCAACAGTTGATTACTCCCAGGGCAAGACCGCCTCCGAGCGTCCCCACCCCCCCGAAGGAAACAAAAAAATGTCAAAATTTGATTTGATGAATAACAGCAACTTCTTACACCCAATGAACAGAGAGGAGGACAGCCAGGTTGGAATTCGACTGTACACCATAGACTGTAAATAAAACCTGTACACGTGATTTTCTGACAGCAATGTGCGATTGTTGACATGAATGAATCTATTTATTTATTCATTCATCTGAGGTGGCGGTACACAGTATCAGCGCGTTCCGGCCCACTTTAACCCCTGGTCATGATCAGGGTGAGGTTGCTGAAGTGATTGCAGGTGCAGGTGGTGTGTGCGCTAATGGTATATGAGACCATATTAGGGTAACACATATTGTATGTGCGTGTGTGCATGTTATGTTCCTTATATTGCGCTCTTTTGTCATGAGCAGGGCAAAGTTGCTGAGGTGGCTGCAGGTACAGTCGGTGTGGTGTTTTAGGGAGTGTGTGAGTATGAGTTAGTGTGTGTCTTATGTTGCGCTCTTGTGTCATGGTTTTATACTGTTTTATGTTGTTTATGTTTGTGTTTAGTAGTTCTTTGCAGATGCAACGAGCAAAAATAACACCTTAACAAATTTGATAAAAATTAAGAAATCAAATAGGCCTATAAGCCTAAACATTTACAGTTTTTGCCAATCATTTTCACACTTGTCTACATACAACCTTTTCAAAAACCTACAGCAATGTCCAATAGTGCCAAACTATCAGTATTTTGTGTGAGCACCATTATTATGCACTGCCTTAACCCCTGAAATTTAACAAAGCTACACAGTTTTCTGCTGGAATACTCTTCCTCTCCTCCTTGATGACATCACAGAGCTGGTGGATGTTAGACAACTTACTCTCCTCCACCTTCCACTTACAGGTGTGCCAGTCCATTACATTTGTCTTCAGCTTCCTCAGATAAGGCAGTTGTCATCTTGGAGGTGAGTTGTAGTAGTGTCATTATCATTCTGTAAAACTGCCATGCCATGCGGCCCAGTTTCTGAAGAGAGATCATGCTCTGCTTGGAATTCATGTTTCCCTCAATGAACTAAAGCCAGCAGCACGCATGCAGCCTAGACCATGATGCTACCACCACCATGCTTGACTTTAGACAAGGGACAGTGTCTTGTCACTGCACACCCTGCAAACCATTTGAGCCAAACAGGTTGATATTGGTCTCGTGTGCTGAAGACAAGCAGTTCAAGAACATAAATTAGTGGGACCATGTCCTGTGGTCTGATGAGACCAAGACAAACTTGCTCAGGTGAATGTGTTGAAAGTATTATGACTTGTACAGGTGAGTGATGGGTCTTGTTAGAACAGGAATGAATTATTCAACCTCCTGCCCTCGCACACACCCACACTGACACAGAGACAGACAAGTAGGCAGACTGCTGATGTCAATGAGAGCTTCCTGTGTGTGTGTGTGTGTGTGTGTGTGTGTGTGTGTGTGTGTGTGTGTGTGTGCGTGCATGTGTGTGTGTGTGAGTGATCTTGTGCTCAAGGACATTGCCTCTGGCATTGAACAAGAACAAGGATTTTCAGACTCATTAGACTGTTATAGAGGAAGGAACAATGTAAATTGTGTGCATGTGTGTGTGTGAGAGAGAGAGATAGTGTGTGTGTGTAAAAGACAGAGAAAGAGAGAGAAAAAGTAGGAGTGACTGGAATGCAGATCCAGATTCTCTTGTTCAAGAGAGGTAGGGTGATGTTTCTAATTGTGTGTGTGTGTGAGTGCTGTGAGATCTGTCATTATGTGTGTGAGACTGTCTGTGTTATTGGGACAAGATCAAAACACTCAGTGGCATGAATAACAGCACTTCTTACTTTCACACACATTTGCCGTCAAAGAATGAACTGGCATGAATCAGCCAGTCATGACTCTTACCAGATATGTCTTTGAGGGTTCAGGGTTGAGGGATTCAGCCCATGTTGGAACAAATCTGCAACAACAGTGCTCCTTTTGTCCCGGGTTCAGTCTACAGAAGTGGCCCACAACCTGGCCATTACATTCACACAACTATCATTTTATTGCTGATGTTCTCTAGAACAGGACACTAGAACCTTTTGTTCACTAGAACAGGACACTACAACCTTTTGTGCCTGGAGAGACACTTTTACCAGATTTATTTATTTATATCTCTGACAAGCCACATAAAGATGGTTACAAGAAAAACAAATTATATTTGACAGTTAATTTTAGTTTTTTAAAATACATTTTCTACTAGTTTTAAAAGTAATGTTACAAGTAACTTCAGAAGTATAGGCCTTTTTAGACTTCCCATGTTGGCTAAACACCACCCACCACCCAGTGTCTGTTGGTATGCAAAGTAACATCAAATTTAACAACACAACACTCACTTATTGTTGACATGTCATTGGTGAAATTGAACATAGGCCTACCAGAGACTTCTGATGCTTGCTGATGGCCTTGTAGTCTGGTTCATATTCAGTGAGGTGAAGTTTACATTGAGGCTTTCAACATTTAAATGCGAGCACAGGTTTGTCTTTATATTTTTCATATGTGAGACATAGTTGTACTTGGATGAGTGGATATGTAACGGACAGAGTTCATTCTTTTTTTTCAGAATCAGTTCATCTTCATGGAAGCTTTCCCATACTGGTCCACTAGTCTGCTTGCAAGCTGTGCTCACTGACGCGCAATTCCTTCCAGCTGATCGTTCAGTGATTTGAACTGACCCACCCAGATGTCAGACAAGGTCAAGTTGTGTCTTTCTTATGTTTCTTATGTGTTCATGCCCATCGATTGGTTTATCAAAAGCTGTACACGACCTCTCTTAAACCGATTGAAATTTGAATGCGATCGAGCAGAATCTGAATGGATGGCGCGGATGCATGAGGTATTTTGAATTAGATGCGGCCGATAATCGGATTAAAGTGGTGCATGTAAACATGCTCATTGATGGTGTCTGTGCACAGCGACAGTTTGATTGCTGCACCTTGATCAGATGCAACCAGGTGATGTCACTTTCTGAGACAATGGCAGTTTGCGAGTGAAAGGATTTTCTAAACTTTTCAGAAAACCAAAAACATTTTGAGTCTTTTTAAGTCATGTTTATGTAGCTGATGCCGAGGACAATCTTATAAGGCCAACCTGTCTGACTTGCCAGGGATCCTTTTAAAGTTTTCTTGTTGATGGGATGTTGGGAAATCTGTTATTTTGTTTGAGATTGACATGGTAGTGAGCCACAAATTTAACAATAATGTGTAGGCTATGGTTATATGGATTCAAAGAGTATAGAAACTCTTTAACAGTTAAATTAAATTTTTTTTTTAATTTAAAATGTAATCAAAATTGAATGAAATTACCACAAAACCTTGTCATTTTAATTAGCCTGAGTACTACTGACTGTTATTTTAGCCTTCTACTACTAGGCCCAGGCACATCCCTTCATTGCAAGTTATTTATTTTTTTTCTGTTTGTTTTTCGCCAACCCATTTTGTCAGAGAGTGCGGCAAAAGAGCCAATGGTGGCTCGTGAGCCCCGGGTTCTTGACCCATCTAGAATATAACCATATGTGTCACTTGTGCTTTGTTTTTTTAGTTTGATTAAATACTTAACAATGAATCAGACTAACTTAAAGACAGGCCATGGAATTCAGAAGTGTAAACAACAAAAGTGTACAAAAGTGGTTACACATACCTCTACAACAAGGATAACATTCAGACCAGCAGTGTTGAAATATCACCCTCAGGCAAAGCCTCACTGTTTTTATAGTGGTGTATAAAAAACAGAGAGAGAGACATAGAAAGTTTGTGTGTGTGTGTGTGTGTGTGTGTGGTTGTTACTGTTTCTGTCTGTAGGGTTGGGATCTTGTACATGTAATGACAAGATACACTGCGTTATTGGAATTCTGTTTACATATTTTTCAATCATTATTGCGCAGGTCCTGCATGTCTTAGCCTGGTGTCAGCAGACTTGACTGGAGACTGACTAGATGGTGAGGTGGTGAAGATATCAGTCACCATCACTAGTGAATCATCTGTGAGGTCATTAACATCATTGCAATGGTTATTAAAACTCTTTTGTGAATATTCTGTAGTATGAATCTTCAAGATTTGTAAAAGGAATCTTCAAGCACCACACCTGTCTAAAAACGCCATTAAAACTCATTTTTTGGAACCTTGAACCCATGTCTTCTCAACCACTGCTGATATATCTGATCTGATTGTTTTAGGGTAACAGAAGACTCACTAGATCCCTGAGCTGGTAAGGAAATCACTCACCGTTATCTGTGAGACCTCCAGACTTGGTTATTCCCTACTTTAGAATGTGGGGAATCTTCAAGCCATCTTCAAGTTTTTTTGCCGTTATCTGATCTAATTGCTTCAGTGAGTCTCATCCCACATGTTCGATTCTCTCTTCCCCAATAGTGGGTCTCATCCCACATGTTCATGTCTCTCTTCCCCAATAGTGGGTCTCATCCCACATGTTCGAGTCTCTCTTCCCCAATAGTGGGTCTCATCCCACATGTTCATGTCTCTCTTCCCCAATAGTGGGTCTCATCCCACGTCTTCACGTCTCTCTTCCCCAATAGTGGGTCTCATCCCACATGTTCATGTCTCTCTTCCCCAATAGTGGGTCTCATCCCACATGTGTTCATGTCTCTCTTCCCCAATAGTGGGTCTCATCCCACATGTTTGTGTCTCTCTTCCCCAATAGTGGGTCTTATCCCACATGTTCGTGTCTCTCTTCCCCAATAGTGGGTCTCATCCCACATGTGTTCATGTCTCTCTTCCCCAATAGTGGGTCTCATCTCACATGTTCGTGTCTCTCTTCACCAATAGTGGGTCTCATCTCACATGTTCATGTCTCTCTTACCCAATAGTGGGTCTCATCCCACATGTTTGTGTCTCTCTTCCCCAATAGTGGGTCTCATCCCACATGTTCATGTCTCTCTTCCCCAATAGTGGGTCTCATCCCACATGTTCGAGTCTCTCTTCCCCAATAGTGGGTCTCATCCCACATGTTCATGTCTCTCTTCCCCAATAGTGGGTCTCATCCCACATGTCTTCACGTCTCTCTTCCCCAATAGTGGGTCTCATCCCACATGTTCATGTCTCTCTTCCTCAATAGTGGGTCTCATCCCACATGTGTTCATGTCTCTCTTTAGAATGTGGGGAATCTTCAAGCCTAAGTTTTTTTTGCCGTTATCTGATCTAATCGCTTCAGTGACTCTCATCCCACGTGTTCGAGTCTCTCCTCCCCAATAGGGGTCTCATCCCACATGTTCATGTCTCTCTTCCCCAATAGTGGGTCTCATCTGACATGTTCATGTCTCTCTTCCCAATAGTGGGTCTCATCTCACATGTCCCTGTCTCTCTTCCCCAATAGTGGGTCTCATCCCACCTGTTCATGTCTCTCTTCCCCAATAGTGGGTCTAATCACACATGTTCGTGTCTCTCTTCCCCAATAGTGGGTCTCATCCCACATGTGTTCACGTCTCTCTTCCCCAATAGTGGGTCTCATCCCACATGTTCATGTCTCTCTTCCCCAATAGTGGGTCTCATCCCACATGTTCATGTCTCTCTTCCCCAATAGTGGGTCTCATCCCACATGTTCGTGTCTCTCTTCCCAAAAGTGGGTCTCATCCCACATGTGTTCATGTCTCTATTCCCCAATAGAGGGTCTCATCCCACATGTATGTGTCTCTCTTCACCAATAGTGGGTCTCATCACACATGATTATGTCTCTCATCTCACATGTTTGAGTCTCTCTTCCCCAATAGTGGGTCTCATCTGACATGTTCATGTCTCTCTTCCCAATAGTGGGTCTCATCTCACATGTCCCTGTCTCTCTTCCCCAATAGTGGGTCTCATCCCACATGTTTGTGTCTCTCTTCCCCAATAGTGGGTCTCATCCCACATGTTTGTGTCTCTCTTCCCCAATAGTGGGTCTCATCTCACATGTTCATGTCTCTCTTCCCCAATAGTGGGTCTCATCTCACATGTCCCTGTCTCTCTTCCCCAATAGTGGGTCTCATCTCACATGTTCATGTCTCTCTTCCCCAATAGTGGGTCTCATCTCACATGTCCCTGTCTCTCTTCCCCAATAGTGGGTCTCATCTCACATGTTCATGTCTCTTTTCCCCAATAGTGGGTCTCATCCCACATGTTCATGTCTCTCTTCCCCAATAGTGGGTCTTATCCCACATGTTCGTGTCTCTCTTCCCCAATAGTGGGTCTCATCCCACATGTGTTCACGTCTCTCTTCCCCAATAGTGGGTCTCATCCCACATGTTCCTGTCTCTCTTCCCCAATAGTGGGTCTCATCTCACATGTTCCTGTCTCTCTTCCCCAATAGTGTTCGAGAACCAAGGAGGAATTGGCTGAATCGCATTGTCTCTTTTAACCCGAATATATTGGACTGTCAACTAGTTCAATCTGGAAGGAATTAGCAACATACACAATATACCCTTTTTTAAAGGAACATTTGGAGCACTGTCTTGTTTCTACCATGAAACATTCCAGATACTCACCCTCTGCCATCACACGAGGTCTCCAGGTTTTTCCAACTGATGTTTGTTCTAGATGGCAGTATGTCACCCCCTACAGTACAATACGTGCCATTACAGCTTAATAAGCGTATTGTGCAGCATAACACTGGAGCACAGATCATCTGAAATAGTCAGGATATCAGGAAAACTGGAAATTGTTTGTGTGTGAGTGTGTTAAGGGATTATCCCTGTTTGTGTGTGTGTGTGTGTGTGTACGTTTATAAGATGTGGATGTGAGAGATGATAAATCAGTACCAGATCAGAGTTGATGCCCATCTGCTGATGGAGTGTGTGTGTATGTGTGTTTGTGTGTTGGGGGGGTTGATGGCTGGTGAAAATAAGTGCCGGAAAGAAACAAGAGGGGGAGAGAGAGGGAGAGAAAGAAAGAGGGAGAGAGAGAGAAAGAAAGACATTGAGAGGGGGAGAGAGAGAGAGAAAGAAAGAAAAAGGGGAGAGAGAGAAGCCTTAGCTGTTTCAAGCTTGAAGGTTACGAGGACACCTGGAGTGGCAGGCAAGGAGGGGGTCTGTGTAGCTTAGCGGAAAATGACAGAGGAGCAGACCCATTACAACACTCAGAGCCATTAACTCTGACCCATACCAGTGCCGGAACCGGAGCAGAGCCGTGCCGGGTCCACTCCTGCATCACAGAACAGCTCAAACACACAGCACAGAACCAGCAGCCGTGTTGCCCTCCATTAGTCAAGCTGACTAAATATCGCACCAGCGCCTGAGAACAAAAGTGCAGTGACAGAGCTATAATCTGGACAAGGCACAGACCACAGTCAACAGCGTTTTTAAGAAGCCCATTTTGCATTTGCAGTTTTCTCCTCACTTGGTTGTGTGTATTTCAGGTCACAGCAAAGCAAATGTACTGCATGTCTGTCACTGATTTTGTGGGTGCTATCAGATAGGCTGGGTGAGGTCCCATTTCTGTATGTCTGTGTTGTGATTTCTTAAACATACCAGAAAAACAAAAAACAAAAAACATAACAAACCAAAAAAACATGGCAGAGTTCCCTCACCAAACAATAATTACCACAGAAGACCCATGTTGATTTAAAAGGCCACATTTAACCTCCATTTTACATTTTTAATATAATATAATACAATAATTATATTAATATTATTACATATCTCTTAATATCTAAATGTGTTCAGATTATCAAATGAGTATACTGCATATCTAGGCAAAAGCCAATTCAAGTAAGTCCTAAAGGTTACTAGTGGTCTGACATCAATGTATGTACCTGCTTTCAGGAGTTAAAATCTCTTCTCCTGTGGCAACTCAAAACGTGTGTTTATGGGTCAGTGCAAAAGGTCATTGTGAGGTCAACCTGACCAATAACGACTGATGAAACTTTCATTTGAAGCAGATGACAAGCTGTGAAGCTGACAAGCTTCTACCTATGACAAAAATGATGACACATACTGCTATGACACTTTTGAGTTTTGTTCTATTTTTATTTTGTATACAAAATCTCTCTCCTCAATCTCGTTCCCTGGTGTCTTTCTCCCTGTTCCCTCTCCTTTCTTGACAGAGACAGAGAGAGAGGCAGACTGAAAACAACAGAAACGTGAAAGAGAGAGAAAGAGACCAGGAGAGGGAGGTCGAAGGAGAGGTCAAAAAGAAGACAGGGTCATCCAGTTCACAGACTCCCACACATTGTTTTTCTTTGTAACTATGTTTTTCACCATTCAATTTTTTTTCCAAGTTTTCTTTTTTTCCTAATGTTTGTGATAGAAGATCGCATCCTTATATTGTTTTTTTTTTATTTGTTTGTTTTTTTAAGTTCTATTTACAAAGATCAAACAACAAGTTTCACAGTTCAGTTCCAAGGCCTTGTCGTTAGAGCAATGCACAGGCAGTGTCCTCCAACTGTCCAATCAACAAACCAAGAGGCAGAGTTCTCAGGTGGTTCTGAACATTGTTCCTCTGCAGGAATTGATTGAGGCCTTGGAGTTGTATATAGGTTACATGATGAAGGAAAAACTCTTAGTCTATAAAGTCTATTTTGTTCCTTTCTCCCAAAACAAAGCATCTGAAGTCCAATAAGTCCACGCCATGTTGGACAAACAGTAGTGCCTTAGGACCTGAGGTCAGTTGCAGACCTCACTGATATTTGAACTTTGAACTCTCACGCCACCAGGTGATTCAGTAGATACAGTCAAGAAGCAGAGCCTTGTGGAGCTCTTCGGTCACTCTGGGTTTTTTGTGTGAGTTTTTTTCCCGTAGAAAGAGTTTGATATGTCCATGTGTGAGTATGAGTGTGTGTGTGATTGTATTTGTGTGTGTGTATGTATATCTGTGTATAATTTTTTTGGCAATGTTGAAGCGCTTTTTTTTTTTTTGGGGGGGGGGGGGTATCTGGCATAGAAGCCTTATCACATTCTCCAGAGTAAAGGGGGGGGGGTTAAAAAACAAAGGATCATCAACAAAAGTGACTGACAATACAACAATACCACTCCACCCAGTCAGATAGATAGATAGAGAGATAGATAGAGAGAGAGAGAGAGAGAGAGAAATGTGAATGAAATGAGCAGGGTGGAATGATGTGAAATAGACAGATAGATAGGGAGAGAGAGAGAGAGAGAGAGAGAGATAGAGAGGATAAAGTAATGAAAAAAGAGGGGAGCAAAGGCAGGGCAGGGGAAGAGGAGCAAAAGAACGCAGGAAAGAGACGGATATGAAAGAAAGGTATGTGTGGTGAAGTGAGGTGTGTGTGTGTGTTGGTGATGAAGGCAGTGGAGTGAGCTGGGTGGGAGTGAGGGCGACCGGGAGATAGAGGCAGGGAGGAGGACGCCATGGCAACACCACTACCACCATCGTCATCATCATCATCGTCCTTGCAATCTTCATCTTCATTGGTGCTCTCAGTCTTTCTAATGCCAAGGGACGGTACTGATGGGTATTGCACTGCAACTGCCATCAGAGATATGATCATAACAATGACACAAACAGGTCGCTGACTTCATCAACAACCATCATCATCACCATATCCATCAACACCGTAATCATCATAATCGTTATCGTTTTGGATGGCTGTGGTGACGTTGCACTGTATGGCCAGAGGTGTACCCAGGGGGATGCACACAGCAAACGTCCGTACACGTGACAAAAAGTGAGGGTTAGGCGTGTGTAGGCAGGGCTACTCCACACAGGAGTGTTTGAAGTCCTGCATACTCCCGTATATGCCCGGATGCTGATGTGCATGTACAGACATTTACTGTGCCCGCATAGACCTAGACACACCCTTTTTCACACAGTGGTCAGCATAACGTTTGCCATTAATAGTAACTAAGTGATGACCATGTATTGTGCTGGTGCAGTGAACATTTTTGACAAAAACTGATTTCTTTTATCAGTCTTGCTCCTGCCCAGATTGACGTAGTAATGGTGATGATCAGAGATTCTAAACTCTCACCAGCAACTTCCGTAGACGCCATTGTTATAATCAATCTCAACCAAAGCACGACAACGACTGTAAAGATGATAATGGTTTTGGTGTCATGTTTTCAGCAATAATCATCATCACCATCTTCATCATCATCATCTTCATTGCCGTCGTGATTGTCTAGTTGATGGCGTCGCGGATCGTCCTCCTCCCCCACACCTCCGTGTCCCGGTCACCAGCGCCCTAGTCACAGGCTCGTCACCAGTTGCATCTGTCCATCAGTCTCGCCGTGGGTGGGCTCCACACCCATTCCGGTGTCCTGATTGGTCCGTCGCGGCGGAGGCTGGTAGAACGCGGAGATGTGGGCAGGGCGGCTGGCGCTGAAGTAAAGCTCATCGGGAGGCAGGCCGCCACCGCCGGCACCACTTCCTCCTCCGACTCCACCCCGCGACCCTGTGCTGACCTCGATCAACCCCTCGGGGCTGCTGTCAGGGTAGGAGGAGTCTCGGTCCCGGCCGGTCCCGCCCATGCTCTCTGTGAGCTCTGCCGATAGGCTCTCGGATTCCTCCTCGCTCTGGTAGAACACTGATTGGGTGTGGTGGTGTTCTAGAAGGCGGGGCTTCTCTGGTAGACGGGGTTTATCAGGTAGGCGGGGCTTCTCTAGGGCCTTGTAGAGGAGCTCATCCTCGTCTTGAGGGGGCGGCGGAGGTGGACGGGGCAAGGGCCGCTGGGGCGGTTCCCGTTCCCTTGTTGTCGTGGACGACAGGAAGTCCTGGCTCTGGTGGCGTGACTCGGAGCTGAGCTCTGCCCCTACTCCTCCGCTGGCCCCGCCTCCTCCCCCTCCTGTGTGGGTGGTTCCATAGCGATCGGTTGACGGGCGCAAGTTGCTGTGCACCAGCTCGGAGATGATCATTTTCTCCAGGGCGGCGGCGTCCGATAGGTTCCTCCTCATCCCGCCCCCTCCTCCTCCTCCACCGTGATCCGCCCCTCTTGGGGTCAACAGGGTGGAGCAGTGCTCTCCAGACACGCCCCCTTGGCCCGTTCCGGCTCCTAATAGGTCGGTGCTGCCTCCACCCACGCCGTGCAGCGAATAGCTGTTGTTGTAGTTGCCATTGAGACGCACGCCCTCCAGACCGCAGGACTCACGACTGCGAGATAGGGTGCCCTCTGGTAGAGAAACAGAGAAGCACAGACAAAACAACCACACTTAGAAATTTAGACAATATTCACTGTCACATTTACTGACCTCAAGTAACTGGACTGGACTTACTGTACTAAACTGGACAATAAATGTAAAAGCTATATCCACAGCACAAATATGGTTAAGCCCGACTTATTCACAGCGCTGGCTTTATTCTTTTGGCACAAAATGGCACACCATGCTAGAACGCAGTGTAACATACTGAACGTACTGAATTAAAACGATCATTCGGAGTACCTCCAACCACAGATCTGTTTCCCGTGCTCTCACCAAGTGCTGTCAGTAGGAAGAAGAGCGAGAGACTGAACAGCATAGCGAACCGGCAACTAGCGCTAACTGATGTGCACCGGGGGAAATTAAACTGAAAGTCAGATTATTGGTTAGTGTAGGTTGCCGGTTTGCTACTGACAGCACTAAGTGAGCACAAAAACAGCAAACTAGGCTAGGCTATGGTTAAGTTAAGTTAAGGACTCAAGTTGATCACTTTAAAATTCTTTAAATATTTGCCATCGATATTAAAAAAAAAATTATGGTCCTAATTGTAGATATAAAGATTACTAGTCAACAGTAAACAAATTACCACCACACCAACATCAAGATCAATACCATGATAGTGATGACCGTAACACTCAATGAAGCCACAGAACCACAGAGAAATGAGACATGAATGCAATATGAATGGCAAGCAACACACGTCTATAGGTTGTTTTGAAAAGTGTTATTATTTGAACCGCTTTCAAGATCAACTTTTAACCACTCACTGTATTATTATTATTATTATTATTATTTATTTATTCTACTATTTTAGTGTTAGTGTTATTATGACCTTCCTATACACTAAAAGCATTACAACTGGTCCCAATACCATGACAACTACTCAGCCTTCACCTGAACCTATTTTCCTCCCTAAACCTGCAGGAACATAATTGTCAATTTCATGCCGACATGAACGTTGTCAGGAACTAGGAACCGACCTCCTGTGAGTAGCAACGTCAGCTATGCATCTATTTCCCCCACCATTAGTCCACCACCAGCACCACCCCCGCACCCCTTGTCATTCTCCAATCCCTGCTGAGTGTTTCATAACTTCCTGTTTCTGCCGACAGGCCTGGGGGGGGGTGGGGGTGGCAGGGTCGTGTTAACCTTTCCTTTGGCAGTGTCTGACTCATCACCATTTCTCTGTCATCTGGCCCATGGTGACTAAAAGCCCTTATTAAACATTGCCACTTGTCTTGTCCATTCAACGCTATTAGCTGCAGCTAGCTATTAATTCTGAGTTAAGGGTAAGGGAAAGGTGGGTCTGTGGAGTGGTTGTGAGACACACACACACACACAACCATGCACACACACGCACACACACACACAGAGAGAGAGAGAGAGAGAGAGAGAGAGAGAGAGAGAGAACAGCACAACAGCATGAGTGGAAGAGGAAGGGCGAAAAAGGAAAGAAACGGAGCTGAAGGTCATTTGAAGGTCGTACTTGAGTCTCTGTATGTTCCTGTTCAGCGATCAGCAGCGATCAGAGTGAGCAAACAGAAAGAAAAAAAGAGAGAGAGAGAAAGAAAGAGTGTGTTTGTGTGTGTGTGTGAGAGAAAGAAGGACAGAAAGAGACAGAGACAGATATAAACATAGATATTTGTACAAAAAGTACAAAGTTAAGGGACAAATATAAACACTCATTAAAACAGTACAGACACAAATCATTTCCAAAAATAATAACAGGCAAGAAAGACACCACACAAGGCAGAAAATTGACACTACATACAATAGCTGATTATATGACCGTAAGGAAACACAGACATGCAAAAATACAGACAGAGAGAAAGGTAAATGGACAGTAGTTCAATAGATAAAAATGGAGAGAGATGGAAAGAGTGAGAGAGACAACAATCAAAAGACACTGACAGAAAGACAGACTGTAAAGACCAACCAAAAACATAAAAAAATGGTGTAAAGACTGAAAAATAGCAAACCAAAAGAGATAAAGACTTCAACTCAAACAGAAAGAAAAAAAAAGATGGACACAAGAATGGACCAGTGAACAGACGAGACAAACCTGTGGAGTTGAACACTGCAGGTGACGGGGGGTTGAACACAGCGGGGGAGGGAGGATTGAAGGTCTCAGCCAATAGAGTGTTGTAAGGGGAGGTGCCAGAACGAGTCTGAAGCACAGGATTGGTCAGGAGGTGATTGCCCATGGTGCCTGAGAGAGAAGAGGCAAGCCAAGGTGAAGACAGCAGAGGACAGAGAGAGGAAGAGAGAGATGGAGCGAGGGACAGAGACAGAATCACGCACCTCTGTTGAGCGTGGGGGTGTTGTTCATGTCTGCCGCCATAAAGGAAGACTCGGTTTGTCTGCGGACGGTGTCATTCCACATACGCCTGATACGACTCTGTACAGGGAAACAACTCTGGGTCAACATCACATACACATGTTCACTTCACTGTGTGTGTTTATGGGTTAGTGTGGGCAGTTGTGTGCATATGTACGTGCATGTCTGCGTATGTTTGTATGTCTGAAGTGTACCTAGGTCTCCAATGAATCAGTTAATTGTTTTCTCTATTACCTGATTAATTGTTTGGTTAACAAAATGTCAGAAATCTTTCAAGATGGCATCCTCAAGAAACTAGACTCGTTATTTTTATTATTATTACATTGTGTAAACAATTACTCTAATCAATGAATTGGCTAAAACACACTGAAAATGCACAGCAAGGGAGATCAATTTTGTGTGTCTCTATTGGTGGGTTTACCTGTCTGTGTGCAGGGGCGTGGCGTGATTGGCTGCCGCCATAGTAACGGCTGTTTCCCCGGTGGGCGGAGCTCTTGAGGGAGCCGTGGGAGGCGGAGCCAGAGCTGTGGCCACAGCAGGGTGAGTGACGCAAGCACTTACTGTACTCCTTATGGACCTGGGAGGAGTCAGATAGCAGAAGTCTAATTAACAGCTTCGCTATTTGAAACTGACACATCTATATATGAACCACCATGAGATAGACATGAGATAGACAAAAGAAAAATGCCTGGATGGATGCATTGTAGAAATTCTTTTTGATGCCCATGTCCACAAATTGAACAATGCCTACCGTCAGTCTCGGGGCAACATGTCTCAGATGTAGCTCACAATTTGCATTAAAACCACGTCACACAAGATATCAGGCAGACACAACACACATGCAATCCTGGGGCTACCACTATCTCTCTCTCACACACACACACACACAGCATAAAGGGCTAAGAATCCATGAGCTAAGATGGGAACTCACAAACATACATACACACACACACACACTGACCTTCTTCTGCAGGGCGCAGTGGAAGATGAAGATGAAGAGACCATGCAGGGCATTGAAGGAGGTGAAGAGGTAGGCCATGGCCACGCTGTTCTCAATGAGGAAGAGGAGGCCAAAGGCCCATGTCAGAGACACCAGCAACAGCAGCGTCACAGAGCTCACTGTCCAACACCTGCAGGAAGGGTAAGACAAAGAGAGGGAGAGAGGGTATATAGGACAGACAGAGAGTGTGTATATGTATGTGTGTGTGTGTGAGAGAGAGAGAGAGCGAGCAGAGAGAGAGAGCAGAGGGAAAATTTATCTGAGCAATTATTGCCTTTTGATTGGCTTAAGAGAGCAAAAGTGAATGAGGAGTATTGTGTGTGTGTATGTGTGTGCACAAGCAGGAATGTGTGCGTATATGTGTGCAAGTTTGTCTGTGTGAAAGTGTGTTTGTAGTGTGCTTGTGAGCTCACTTGATGTTGTCGAAGCGGCTGGAGTCTGGCTTGAGAACCGTGGAATGGCGGATCATTCTGTGCAGCGTGACCATCAGAACCACCAGATTAAACTGCAGAAATATGGCACGTACATTATTTAATCTCACTTTAGATAGAATCTCTTTCTTCCTACAAAACTGCAATTTACACAGAAACCGGTTTGTATATTTGTGTGTGCGTATTTGTGTGTGTGTGTGTGTGTGTGTGTGTGCGTGTCTCCGTGTGTCATACCAGAATGATAAGAGAGACTGGGCCGATGAAGGTCCATATGAAATAGTTGTCCAGACGTAACCAGCAGCTGGAAAACATTCAAAATTTAGTTAGCATTTAAAGACAGAAACACACACACACACACACACACACACACACACACGACATTTAAATGCACAAAAAACACCCACATCCTTCTGTATTTCTTTCACATCCACAGTAACACCCACTCACACAAACAAATACACAAATGCATATAATTATCCTACTCTCTCCCACCTCCTCCCCAAGCACTTTTGGAGTCTAATGAGTGGTTAAAACTGGGTTGTGAGGACCTTTGGGGCACGAATGTAATAACCAATTAACAATCTGAAAACTGCTTTGCTACTTGCTTTGCTTCAAAGACTACCACCCACCACTTATACAGACACACACTTGCACAAACCAATCCATGCATGCATGTAAATGCCCCCCAATGTTCTTAGACATTTACGATACGATTCTAAAGGGGACATCACAGTCAGAAAAAGTACAGTGTAAAGTAGCATAAAGGCACAGATTTTCATTTTAAGGTAACCTTATGAAACTTTTCTAATGGGACCCATCAATTAGTCTATTTGTTTTTTTGGAGCTTTTAGGTGGCTAATTTACTGGTTTTACACCAAAAAACATATAGTGTTGCTTTAATCTCCCTTTGCAGTGAATATAAAAGCAGTTTTTATTTCAGGGCAATTCCACGCAAAGTGCCATGTCCACAAAATGCCATAGTATTTGAATGATGCAAATGATTATGTGAAAAGTTTCCTAAAATTAGTTCTACAACCGAGAAGAATGAATGCTCCAATTTTACGTAATCATCATTCACATCAATCATACAAATACCAAGGCACTGTGATGCGTGGGCGTGGCATGAAATTACCCTTTGTTTTTTTTGTTTTTTGTATCTTTAAGCCCTGAATAGGCCCTAGTGTTACTTTAATGTCTTCTTTTGTACTATAACATGTATAAATATTTCAAAGTATTTTTTAGAGCTTTTAGGTGGCTAATTTAGTAGTTTTACACCAAAAAGTGTTGCTTTATTCCCCTTTTGCAGTGAATATAAAAATATTTTTTATTTCAGGGCAATAATTCCATGCAAACTGTCACCTCCATAACACTTACAAAATGCCATGGTTTTGATGATGCGAATGATTATTATTAATTATCATTATAATATATATTAATTATTATTATAATATATATTATAACCAAGAAGAGTGAATGCTCAAATGTGTAAAATGTGATGTACTACTTGGTGTCATTTGAATGTATTCTTTTTTTCTAACGTGAGTGTCAGATACTGGCACTCAGATATAAAGCAGTGGTGCTAGGTGCACAATTGCCAGGTGTAGTACTCACGCCTTCTTGAAGCCGTAGCTGCGGTAGTCGATGGCGGCGGAGATGGCCACGATGATGGCGGGCAGGCCGTAGCTGCAGAGGTAGTAGTAGCGTCTGCGTGAGACGTCGCTCTGGAAGACCTCCACCAGCAGCAGGTAGAGCTGCACGGCCTCGGCACATAGCCAACAGAACACTGCCAGCAGGAAGAAGTGGAGCAGGCCAGCCAGTACTGGGCACAGCACCTGAGGGGGGATACACACACACACACACATACAAGCAAATACACACACAAATTTAGAAGTTTATGGGTGAACATGCACACAAATGCATGGTGAACCCCATATACACATATTTACAGGTGCACACACACACACACACACATAGATTTAGAGATGGATGATCACACACACACATCTACACCAGCGCATATACAGATATTGTGAAGTGAATTCACTTACACACACACACACACACACACACACACACCCATAGTTTATGTAAACATTTAGACACTCATATGCAACAGCAGCTAGAAACACACACACATACACACACACACACACATACACTTATTCTAATCTTGTGGATGGTATTGGAACACACACACACACACACTCACACACAGACACACACATAGACACACACACACACATATACACATATTCATACACTTATTCTAATCTTGCGGATGGTATTGGAACACACACACACACACACACACACACACACACTCACACACAGACACACACATACACACATTCATATACTCACGGGGTACTGTATCTTGTCCATGCGTGCAAAGAGCACGAGGAGCTGTGAGATGAAGAGGGTGAGGCAGAGGTTCTTGTGGATGGTGGTGCGGTCGCTCTGCAGGCCCCGCAGCAGGCAGAAGGTGCCCAGGCACAGGGCCAGACACACCAGAGACACCACCATGCCCACCCACGTCACCACCACCAGCAACAGCTCCTCCATAGGACCACGCAGCTATTGGGGAGGAGGAGGTGGTGTATGGGGTGTGTATGGAATGATATGATGATGGGGAAGAGAAGAAGAGGATGGAAGTAAAGTGAGTGAGATAGAGAGAGAGAAATAGAGAAAAGAGGTGATGGAGTGAGTGATGATATACAGAGATACAGTAACATACAGAGGGAGACAG
Organism: Tenualosa thibaudeaui; assembly: GCA_027481765.1. Taxonomy (NCBI): domain Eukaryota; kingdom Metazoa; phylum Chordata; class Actinopteri; order Clupeiformes; family Clupeidae; genus Tenualosa; species Tenualosa thibaudeaui. The sequence goes on from JAIFZK010000159.1 coordinate 951,196, forward strand.
TGAGAAAGAGAGAGAGAGAGAGATCATCTCACTACAAGATCTTATCACAAAGAAATGGGAAATTGCATTTTCCTAATAGCTGTTAGGATACACGTGTGCAGTTGTGTGTATGTGTGTGTGTGCATGTGAGTGAGTCTATGTATGTGTCTGCGTGCAAGTGAGTGAATGAGTGTCTTTTCTGTTGTTGTGCTCCTGCTGATGATAACCAGCCCTGACCAGATGAAGATTTCTATCATCCCAACTGAGTATCAGGTCTAATGTCTCTGAAAGCCATGCCCTTACCTAATTGTTTCTGGACTCTTTGTCTTTGTCTAGGGTTGAAAGGGCACTACTCTCTCTTTCTCTCTCTCTCTCTCTCTCTCTGTCAATGTGGTTAACATACAGAAGAATGCTGGTCCTAGACTACAGAACTCAGGATGATTTTTTATATGTAGTCAACTTGATTATCTGCACTGGTTCCTTGATCATCAACCAGTTCAGGAGACCGTCCTAAACATTGCTTGCACAAAAAATAGTGTTATTGTAAGTAAGGTGAAGTAATGTTCAGGTGTGGTGGAGCGGTGGTAATGTTACCCTATAGTTATACCCTATTTGTGATCTATGTTTTTCATACCACCTCATATAATTGGACAGTGAGATGTTCTCATCCATGCCTGTAGATGGAGACAGAGAGTCAAGACTTGCTAACAGCCTGCAGGGACAAAGAGATAGCAGGAAAGCTGGCTTTGGTGAAGTCAGCTTTACGTCTCATTTGCTTTGTCATATATTTGAATCCCTTGGCTTTCGCTGAATAGATTTAGCTGTTCACAATATCTAGCTTCTGCGTAGATGCTGTAACAGCACAATGGTGCTGCAACAAGAAACGCTACTCTAGATGGAGATGATGACACAGCAGTGTGTGTGTGTGTGTGTGTGTGTGTGTGTGTGTGTGTATGTATTCTATGTTGCATCCTTATTCCAAGTTTATGCTGTTGGTTTGGGCTGACCATGCCAGTGTGTGTGTGTGTGTGTGTGTGTGTGTATTTGTGTGTTTGTGTGTATTTGCACTTCTACTAGGACATGTCTTGACTTGACATACATGAGTGAGTGAGTGAATGACTGTGTGTGTGTGTGTTTGTGTGAGTATGTGTGTGTACTTGTGTGTGTATTTGCAGTTCTACTAGGACATTTCTGTTGAGTTATGAGTAGAGCTGAAAAAATTAATAGAATTATTCAAATAATTCGATAAAAAAAAAAAGATTGATTCATTTTTCCCAGATCGATTGTTTAATTTGCTGTATTTAATTATTATGCTCAATTCGCTTGTGTTTCACATGGACCGTTATTGGTGGCGCACCGCTTGAGTTTCACGTGGGGAGTTATTGGTGACGTACAACACAATAGCTTCAGTAAGCAACGGCAAGCAGCAAGTTTCTCTCCTCTACTGTGAAATTTCTCCTATGCGATCATGGGAAGCGAAATGGATTCAGCACCAAAGACAAAAGATGCCAGTGGTGTGGGACCATTTTAAGTCGCAAAATAACAGTGTTCAGTGCATTCACTGTAAAACGGAGCTTGCATTCCACGGTAGCACGATGTCAATGATGCAGCACCTACAAAGAAAACACCTAGTAGTTTCACTCAGCAGGACAGACACAAGGTACACAAGACACAAACGTAAACGTTTTAAACTACCTTATTGTGATTGCTAATTCAGATGAACAATAGTAAAAACGTATGCTTATGGCATGTTAAGAACGAGAGATTATTAGTTAGTTATGATGTTTCGAAATTTAGCTAAAGAACACATTCATGCTGTGGTAAAGTAATCACGTAGTTAATTTGTGTTTATTAAACCTACTGCCTACAGACTAATGGGCACCTAAGGCGCATAGACACATGCACACACACGCACACACATACATGCAATTAAGTTAGTAAGAGTTATTTTTTGCATCTATTATGCTTATGAGTACCTAATTTCATTTAACTCTCTTTTTCAGTGCACACACAACGTAAGTCATTCCAGGCTCATGCAACAGAACAGATCACAGAAAGATGGAAGGGACTGCTTGTGCTATTTATTTACTACACTGAAATGCACTGTTTTACATTTTAATTTTAATTTATGCATTCCATAAATTTTGCATAAAACCAGTTGGTTGGACTTGTCCTTTTTATCATTTTGCAAAGATATATTTTTTTATTTGATTAATTATTTGATAATAAAAAAATGGTAGATTAACCATTAGCAAAAATAATCGATAGCTGCAGCCCTAGTTATGAGTGAGCAAGTGAGTGAGTGTGTGTGTTTGTGTGTGTGTGTGTGTGTGTGTGTGTGTGTGTTGTCTTACATTGCGCTCTTGCTGTGTCATGAGCAGGGCAAAGTTGGTGAGGTGACTACAGGAACAGGTAGTGTGTGTGGTGTTGGTCTCCAGCAGCCGGCACCCTTGCGTGGACCACTGGCCCGTCATTGTGCGCTCTGAGTAGTTCCAGAACGAGCAGTTTGGACTGAAGTGGTTCTCCAGCTAAAGGGGTACACACACACACACACATGCACACACACACAAACACAGTGCATTGTGAGAATTCGCAGATTATGAAGATTTTGTTTGGATTTGCCATGGGAGTAGGGCAATGTGCGTATGTGTGTGTGTATGTGTGAATATGAGTGAGTGGAATTTGTGTGTGTGTGTGTGTATGCGTTTGTGTGAGTAAGAGCATACCTGTAGGTGTCTGAGTGTGAACACCACGGGCTCAGTGAGAAACACTCGGCTGGACTCCTTATTCATCGAGGCTGAGATGACGTGTGAGTTGACGGCCAGCTGACGGCCGGCCGGAGACTCCGCCTTTACCGAGGCGTTCACTGTCGTCAGGAAGGCACCCAAGTTCTTAAACATGGCAAACACCACCTTCACCTGACCTGCTCCACCACACACACACACACAAAGACACACCTTTTGAGCATGTTGGATACTGTTGGGCACAGGCCAATAGTGTTGCTGCATGGTTACTGAGAGTGTTTATACTGACAGGCCATATTGTGTACAAGTGATGCCATCTTCATAACCACCTCAGTTGAAGCCCATAGCCTATCCCATAGTCTATGTCACTCCTCCGTCCCGACTTCAAAGCATCCACGGTCTCTGGAAGGTGCTGGATACAAACTGACTAACCACGTCTGGGTCTGTAGGCTTCATGGATCCTGATCCCATATGAACTAATGCCCATTTATTTGCTGTGTCTTTCTTTTTCTCTTTTATTGAGCTAATGCTCTAATTTTAATGCTTCTAATTTGTTCTACATGTCTTACATTAGTATTTCAATGTATGTGACAAATAAACTCTTTGATCCTTGATATTGCAATAGGGCTCTCTGAGGTGTTTGGGACTAGGTAGTTGTGTTGCATTATAGTGTTGGGTACAGACTGGCTGTGTCTTTTCAAGGTTTGTGTGGGTGTTAGTGTCTGTTAGGTCTAAACGGGATAGAAGTACATCCAGAGATTACGACGAAATCATTTATTGCATTTATCTGGATTGCCTAGTAACAATGCCAAACTATCTACTAATATTCATCTATAAACCATCTGATAATATTTTTAAAAATCTAAAAATTAAAACTCAGTTTGTGGTGGTGGGGGGCTCAACCCTCCCTCTGCTTTAGCTTTGATTCAGTATTGTAACTAACTGTTTCAGTGAGAATCTGCGAGACTTGACCTACCACGTATCCCTTCTGGTCAGGATGGCTAGGGTCTGACTGGCTGTGTTGTTCCATGGTTACTGGTCAGGATGGCTAGGGTCTGACTGGCTGTGTTGTTCCATGGTTA
>JAIFZK010000159.1:960000-962500 GCA_027481765.1 Tenualosa thibaudeaui
GTGGTGACAAAAGAAGCTAACTTTGGCGTTAGCCATGACCCTATAGAAGCCACCATGGAGCTGTTAGCTATACAGCTAGCACAAAATTAGCCTTGCAGCCACAAGACTGCATTTTATAGCTTCTACTCAACTGAATTAATTGTCGTCATTTTGGAAAAGACATACGTACAAACGTATGGGAGAAAAATATACATTGGACCTCAGCCAGTCTTAGCCTCATGTGCAACTTAGAAAAGGTTTCAGACAGACAGTGAGAGAAGGAACTGAATCTGTTTTCTAATGATATTTACATTAGATGTTCAGACTGTCCTATGTAATTTGACACATAAATCAAGCACTTTAAATTTGAATTTGAGGAAGAGGGGGGGAGGGAGGGAGGGAGGGAGAGACAGACAGAGAGAGAGAGTAAAATAAAGAGAGAAATGGAGTCATGTGTAATGAAATGTGTGCTTTTAAGTGTGAGACAAAAAGAGAGAGAGAGTGAGAGAGATGAAACACAGAATTGAGTGATGTGCAATGTGTGCTTTTATGTATGAGACAGAGAGAGAGAGAACGAGAGATAGATAGAGAGAGACAGAAAGAGAGAGATGAAACACAAGGGAAGAATGCAGTGATGTGTAATGTGTGCTTTTAGGAAGCGACAGTGATAGAGGCATGTTAAGAGGAGTGTGAGATAATGACTGGGTGTGTTTGGGTGTGTTTGTCCGTGGGATCTACAACGGGGGGGTGTGGGGGGGACAGGCAGACATAAAGAATGTATGTGTGTTTGAGTGAGGGGATTGAAAATGCCACTGCGCTCTCTCTCTCTCTCTGTCCATCTCTCCTCTGGTAAGTTCACTTGGAGGACACTAGTCTGCTGTTTCACACAGGAGGGACAAATGTCTCAGCACACACACACACATACACACGCGCACACACACACACATGCACGCACACACGCGCACACACACACACACACATACGCACACACACACACATGCGCACACACACACACACACACACACACACACACACACATACACACACACACATTTGCATGCACACACACACATACACACGCACACACACACACACACTTATGCACACGCACTCACACGTACACACACACACACACACATACGCATGCGCACATGTGCCCACAGTCAGATAAGCATGCACATACACATGTACATACACACACACACACACACACACACACACATATATGTGCCCATGTGCACGCCCACATGCCACATGCATAACAAGGCATACTCACTCACTCATGCACGCACGCATGTACTTGCGTGTATACACACACACACACACACACACACACATGCACACACTCACAGTCACCATTTTAAAATGCCTGCGAAATATTTATGAACCTCTCGCTACAGAGGAGAGTCCCAATATATTTTCATATCTTTTCTTGTATTTCCACACATCAACATTACAGTACACCCACTATTGCTGTGCTTCTGGTATGTCACTACATGCCGCTGGTGATGTGCCCATCACTCTGACAAGCATCCTCATCTTACTCACACACACACACATACAGTCCAATGCCCATGCATGTGTGCGCACACTCACACACACACACAAATACAGCACACACACACACACAAATACCCAAGGACCTTTTGGAACACATTTTACCTCCAGTGGGTGGCCTGCCAAACCATCATCCTCTCTCCTACACACACATCAACATCATCACACACACACACACACACACACACACACACACACACACACACACACACACACACACACACACACCATCCTTTGGGGCACAACCTCTACAGTTTCTCTCTAGAGGTTGGCTTGCAAATGGCAAATGTGCAAGCACACACACACACACACACACACACACACACACACACACACACACACACACACACACTTACCCAGGGACCCTTTGGGACACGGCCTCTCCACCGTCTCTCCCCGATGGGTGGCTGGCCACTGCACACCCCGGGTGACACGGCCGTCGCACTGCGGAGGGGCACGAGGACCTTGGGGCCGCAGCAGCGTGGGCGGACGCTGAGTGAGCAGGGGCACGGTGGCTGTTATTGGCCGCACAGCCGACGGTGGGTGTCCCGCAGGCGCCCGGTTGATGGCGCCCACCGGGTGGAGGTTGCCACCGGGGCCGGCGGGGGCTGGGTTGAGGGGCCTTCGGGCGGCGGGGGGCGTGGGGCTGAAGTCCAGGGAGAAGAGGAGGGTGGTGGAGTAGAGAGAGGAGGGAGGGGTGCTACTGAACTGGGGGGCTGGCTCTGGAGGGGTGCAATGGGGAGGGGGAGAGGAGGGAGATAGTGGAAGAGAGAGAGAGAGAGAGAGGGGGGGGGGGGGGAATAGAGGGGGAGGGAGGTAAAGAGGAATGAAGAAGAAGGGGGGAGGGAGAGAGAGGGAAAGAGGGAGGAAAGGAGAGAGAGAAAAGGGAGGGAGAGAGGAAAGACAGAAGAAAGGAGAAGACATCATTTATTTATTCTTATTATTTTTTCATTCAATATTATAA
>JAIFZK010000159.1:967500-997500 GCA_027481765.1 Tenualosa thibaudeaui
CACACACACACACACACACACACACACACACTTACACATACACACACACACACACACACACAGTACACAGTTACAAAAAAACAGTCTACTCGCATCCAATGACAACCAAACACACACACACACACCCTCATTCTCTCAGTCCCCCTCCTCCTTCCATCAATCTTCCTCCTTTGGCTGACAGCCCGTCATCTGTTGTTGCTCCCACTTCCCCTACGCAGCCAACTACTCCAACACATTCTGACTTTGTTCTCTCTCTCCCTCTCTGTCTCTATTTCACCCTCCCCTCTGGTCCCTTTACCCTTCTAACATTCCACCCTTTCCTCCCTTTTCTCTCTCTTTCTCTCCCTCTCTCTATTGTTCTCTCTCTTTTCCCCCTCCTCCTCTGCTCACCTGGCTGACCACCAGCTGTCCATCTCTGACCTCTTTAGCCTAGGGTCTTTCTCTCTCTCTCTCTCCATCCCTCTCTCTCTTTCTCTTTCTATCTCTCTCCCTTCTTCCCCTCTCCTCTGCTCACCTGGCTGGCCACCAGCTGTCCATCTCTGACCTCTTTAGTCTCCTCCTGTTGACTCTCCTTTCCCCCTCTCTCTTTTTTCTCCTCTTTGATCCCTCCATCTCTCTTCCTCTACTTCACTTCTTTTTCTTGCTCTGTTTCATTCTTTCCACACCTCCATCACACTAAACTCCTCTCCATCAATCTTTCTATATATCTCCTTTCATCCAGTCTTCTTCCCCTCCATCTGTCTCTCCTTTCTATCTTTCTCTATATCCCTCTCTCATTCCCTTTACCTCCACCATTCCATCGTGTTTTCTTGTTCTTTCTATCTCTCCACCAATCCATCTCTGTGCACACCCTTTTCGTTCTTTTCCTCTCCATTTCCCTCTCGCTCTCTCTTCTTCCTCCGGTTGTCTCTTGATCCCTCCATCATATCTGACCTGTCTGACCACTCGTCTATCATCTGCCTGCGGGAGGGGTTGCAACACCTGCCCTCTTCTCTCCTCCACTCCACTCGTCTCTCTCTTCCTCTTGTCTGATCTCTTCTTCTCTTCTTTCCTCTCATCTGCTCTTCTCTCCTCCTTTCACCTTCCTGTATTTTTCTAATCCTCTTACACATTTGATTCTTACTCTTTCCCTTCTTTGATCTAATAGCTGTAAGGACTTTCTTGGTGTGTTATTCCTTGTATATGTAAATATACTTGGCCAATACAGCTGATTCTGTTTCTGATTTTAAGCAGGTACTGTCACAGTTTAGAGTACTGTAGATTGACTTTTCTTGAGAATGTACACACATAGCATAGGTAGCATAGGTAGTTTTTTTTGTAAAAAAAAGCTTTTTAAAAAGCATTTACCCACAATCAACAAAACAATATTTTTTGTGACTTTCCCTCCTGTCAGATCTCTGACTGGCCTTCAGTTTAATTTGGTGTGTTCCTGATAGCCTTCCCCAGCTGTTTTAAAGCAATCCAAAATAGAAACATTTTTCTAGAAAAGAAAAACAATTGTCCATAATAAGGGATAATTTCATAATCTATGACAGAATCCTATGAAAGGATTTATGCTTTTGAGGATTGGTTGAAAATCAAGAAAAAAATCTCAAGTCTCTCTGGAATACAACAGACAAATTTCAGCTTGGAAATACCCAACGGCTGATTGTCTGGCACGCAGCATTACATGTCATGTCACAAGAGGTCAACTGTGGCCTAATTGGTCAGAGACCTTTACCCATGATTTTGTTAGCTACAAAAGTTCTGTAGGTACAACCAACAGTAAATAACCGCCATTCTTCAAAACAGACAGAAATATTATCTTCTAGATAATAGAAACATGGTGACAAACATGACATTGAGTTCTTGAAAGAAAAAAACACTTCCCTCCATTGCCCACAAGCCTCCACCCGCTCTCTCTCTCGATCACTCTCTCTCTCTATCCCTCTCTCTTGCTCTTTCCCCCTCCCTCTATCCCTCTCTCTCTATGTACTTACTTGGCTGTCCACCAGCTGTCAGTGGTTGGTCTCAGTGGCACACAGCAAATGATGACGCAGGTTCCAGACCGCCTGTTCTGTCTCTCTCTTTTCTTTCAGTCTTTTTTACTCTCTCTTTCTTTCTCTCTCTGTCCTCTTTGTGTCTGTCTATTTCTCTCCATCTCTCCATTTCAATTGTTTTATTTATCTTTATTTCTTTCATCTTTCCTATCAAAAATCTCTCTCTCATGCTAGCCATCCCCCTTGCCCGCCTCTCTCAATTCGATTGCAATTTTCAACTTAATGCTCTTTATTGGTATGAGTCGCAGCGTCCAATATTGTCACAGCAGTCAGCGAAACATGCATTTGTATTAAAAGTAAATTATTGTAATAAAATAAACAGAAAAAATGAATCATCTCTCCTCCTCTCACTCTTCCTCCTTCTCTCCTTTTCTCATGTCTCTCTTTCTCTCCCTTTCTCTCCTGTCTCCTCCCATCTCACTCTCTCTCTCTCTCTCCCCACAGTCAGGCAGAGTTCCAGCTGGCTACTGTTGACATGGGTGTTATAAAAGATGCCATTGAATCCCTCTCCCTCTCTCTTCCACTCCCTTATGCATTTCTCTGGTCTCCGGTCTGGTCTCTGGTCTTTTTATCCTTTATTTTCTCACCTCTACAGCCCTAGATTCTCACCTGCCATACATTGTATTTTGTTCAGTTACTGTTCAGTCTATTCCAGATATAGCACCACTTTAAATATCATCACATTACATACCAGTATCAGTACCAGTACCAGTACCAACGCATGTGCAGAAATAATTCCCTGTATAATGTAAAAATAATATTATCATGCATTGTGTCCAACATAATAGTTCTGTAATTCACTGTTTGTAGTGATGTAATACAACTGCATGTTGTAATGCTGTATGTGTAATCTAATAAAACTGTAAAGTCTCTCTCTCTCTCTCTCTCCTACCTGGCTCACGACCAGTCGTCCGTTGTTTGTCTCCGTGGCATAGATGACCCAAAGGCCATTCTCATCGACTGCAAGGTCGATGTCAGACTTGCCACCCCAACGGTAGGGCGAGGTGTCGTGGTAGTTGGCACCCGTCACGATGGCCTCACCACTCTTGATGCGGGTGCGCAAGTCGTACTTCACGATGTTGCGCGTTCGCTCTTTATTGTAGAACACGGCGCCGTCGTACACCACAAATCCTGTGCCGTCCACACGGCTCGGCAACCTACAAAGAAGATAGGGGACTGCATTTATACTGTATACATATACATATACATTATAAACAGAACAACTGCTCTTTAGCACAGAATGTGGGGCCTTCATTAATCTATACTACTCAATGTTTTTCAAACATTTATATTCAATATACAATGTATATATTGTTTCCTTGCATTAATAATGCATATGTGTGCATTATTCATTTGCCCATGTGCAGAATAATGAAGATATGTGCACTAAGCACCCAGAAAATGTAATCCATAATGATGATGTGTAGTAAGGGTTGCAGATGTATCACACAAAATCAGCATATTGAAATTGTGTAAAAACTTAATTGGATAATTTGTAGCTATGTGTAATAACACTAACACTGAATATGTGTTAGGTGGTGGTGATGCTGCACACACACACACACACACACACACACACACACACACACACACACACACACACACACACACACACACACTCACACACACACACACACTCACTTGTAGATGGTGGTGATGCTGCACACACACACACACATACACACACACACACACACACACAAACACTCACTTGTAGGTGGTGGTGATGCTGCACACACACACACACACACACACACACACACACACACACACACACACACACACACACACACACACACACACACACACACACACACACACACACACACACACACACACACACACACTCACACACTGACACACACAAACACTCACTTGTAGGTGGTGGTGATGCTGCTCTGGCGGTAGTCATCCCATGAGGCATACTCGTAGAGCGTGTCTGTCCTATAGGGTGTCCAGGGCATGACGTACAGCCTATCGCCCGCCTGCAGCGGGTCTTTACACCACGCCCCCGACTGATGCTCCGCCTCCTTTACCTCTTTTGCCTCCTGAACCCGCAACAATGTGCCAGGACAGACGAATACTGGAGAACAGAGGGATGGAGAAGCAGAGAGAGAGAGAGAGAGCAAGGGATGGAGGGATAAAAAGAACGGGAGCAAGAGAGATGAAGAGAGGGAGAGACAGAAAGAGACAGATGGGAGAGAGAGAGGCCGAAGGAAGGCAAGTGAAAGATAATAAAATAAAAGAGAGAGTGAGAAGAGAGGGATGAGGAGAGATAGAGTGACAGAGAGAGAGTGAGAAGAGAGGGACGAGGATAGATAGAGTGACAGAGATGGGTACAGAGAGGTAAAACAGGAAGGAAGGAAAAGTTGGAGAAAGAATGAGATAGGGAGACAGCATTAGGAAGAAAAAAGAGACAGAGAGGAAGAGAGAAAGAGAGAGGAAGAGAAAGAAAAAAACATTACAGCGAGAGCAGAGAGAAAGAGAGGGATGAAGGGAGAGAGAAAGAGTGATGAATGAAGAGAGCAAGAGAGGGATGAAAGGAGAGAGCAATAAGGAATGGAAAGACAGGAGGGGGAGAAAAAAAAGAGTGAGAGAAAAAATAATGACATCAAGGCTATGACAGGGTAAAGGCCCAAATGTTATCATGCATGGACAGTCAAACTCACACAGGCAAACACACACACACACACACACACACACACACAAAACTCTCGTGACTACCTGTTCAGTCTGAAAAAGAAGACTGGGTGGAGGAAAGTATGAGATAAAAAGCTAAACATCAATTGTGAGTGTAAGTCAGTGGAAGACAGACAGAGAGAGCGACGAGTGAGAGAGATACTGAGAGAGAGAGAGAGAGGGACTGAGAAATAAAGAGGAGTTGTATGCATGTAAATACAATCATTTTATAATACATGACTTCATAGTGTGTCTGGACTGTGTTTTCATTCATTCATTTTCATTTTTTCCACTCCCTCCAAAGAGCCTCTCTGTCTCTCTTTTTCTCTCTCTCTCCTTTCTTCCCCTCTATTTTCTTTCTTTCTTTTTTCCATCTTTCTTTCTTTTTTGGGTGTGCGCAAGCCAGATCTATCGCCCATCAACCTACTAAAGCCAGTCATGTGAAAATGGGCAGGACCAAATACAAGTGTCTCCAGACAATGCAATTCAATTTTGCCGCACGCATAAAGCCCGCTTGTCTCCTGGGCGTGGATCCGACCACTTATGACCTTTGTCTGATCCTCTGAGCCTCTATTAGCCCCTGTCCTGTCTTGAGCCTCCCACAAAGTACACATTAGACTGGTTTCAAATTAATGGTTCTCTAACCATGTTAACCATTTCAATGCACTTTTGGGATCACGTTGCCTGATCGCCAGTCAGTCTGATATATATCCTTATGCATGCTGCCAAACGCTCTCTGACATTGATTTGACCTTTGTGCTCAGAATGCTAACTTATGCTAGCTCTAGCGAGGCAGACTTGTGGCGAATAAGCACACATTCTTATAGGACTAGAACGTGATTGATGTGATTGATTGTATTGCAAATGACAGATTTATATCAGGACATATTTCAATTCCCACTGCCTTCCTAGAATTAATATACTGCATGTATTAATGTTTTTTTTCAATACCAACTCTGTGTAGATGAATTAGCATACTTTGATAGCCTGCTAAGCTTGGTGATCATCAGCAAGTAGCCTATTCCTTTTTCAGTGATGGCATCTTGGATTTCAAAGTTGGCCTGTGTAATGTTGTAACATGTATGAACATAACTAGCCCTCTCATTGTTACAACATAGAGAGAGAAAGAGACAGAGAGTAAGAGAGAGAGAGATGTTGTTGCTACATCTGTTTAATTTGGTTAGCTGAGGTAGAATTGGACACGAGGTGGGGTGTATACATGGGGCATGGGGCAAAGAAACCAGGAACTTCCTACTTCCTTTGGAATTAAATAAGGTGAAAGGTCAGGTTAGTTTAGACAGAGAGGGTCGTGATTGGCTCAAATCTAGGCCTCACTACACACACACACACACACACACACACACACACACACACACACACACAAACCTTGCTTTCTCTGTCACACATACACACGCACAAATTTGTGCAAATGTTCATGAGGGTCTGGTCATTCACAGAATCACATCATCTTACTGTTAAAGAAGCGGTGTATACTGAACCTTAAATATTTGATTCTAAATTTAAAAAAAGAAATACAGTTTGGGTTTCTTATTTTTTCTATTCCTGGGGGAAGCAAAGGATTGAAAAAAGGACAAGTGAGAGAAGAAGAGGACAGAAGGAGAGAAGAAGAGAACAAGTATTGAGGAGGAAAAAAGATTCGCTTAGATCTGGACAAACTGACTGAAGAACTGAATGGAGATTAAAACAACAAGCAAATGGCAGGAAAGGAGGGAGACAGACAGACAGAGAGAGGAAGGGAAAGAGAGAGAGGGGATGCAAGAGAGAGTGTGTCTGCATTTGGTGTAAACAAAGTGCCAGTTGTGAGTATTAGACTGAATGAGAGAGAGAGAGAGAAAGAGAGAGCGAGGAGCCAAAAAGAGAGAGAGGGTGTGTACATGTGCCTGTGCGCATGTTTTTTTAAAGCAAAGTGCTTGAATCATGTGTATTAGATTGAAACCAGAGAGAAAGAGAGAGAGACACAGGGAGAGAGCGCAAGAGAGCTGGTATGTGTTAGCATGTAAGCAAGGTAAGTGTATGCTAAGACTATACTATAAGTTGGTCTACAGCAGTGGTTCTCAACCGGCATGTCAGGACCCAAATTAGGCCATGGCATAATTGAAGATTTTTTTTTTTTTTTTTGCAATTGTCAAAAATGTTGCAATTGTATGTTAAACCATCACTCACACAGGCACACACACACACATACCCATGCACATACCCCCACACACTCATACAATCAGCATTACTTTAGTCTACACACTGGAGGTCTGGCTGAGCAATGAGTCAGTGAATTACCAAAACCAATATCTAAAGAAATTTTTTGGTCATGGTTATATAGACCGCCATGGCTGAGTTGGTCCACCAAGTGATCACTGTTGTTTGCAGTTAAATGGCAAGTAGGACATTTATAGGTATATATTTTAATTAACCAGCTCCATAGCCAAAAAATGTTATAGCATGTATTTGTTTGCTACTGTGTGTACACTTTCCTTATGAGTATGTGCAAGAGAGATTGTGTGAGAGAAAGTGAGAAGGGGAGAGAGAGAGAGAGAGAGAGAGAGAGAGAGAGAGAGAGAGAATCCAAGTAGGTCTGTGTGTGTGTGTGTGCTTGCAAATTAAAATAATAAAAACAGGAAAATAGGAAAAAAATGATGGGTAACACTTTCAGCTCGAGCATATCTGGAAGGATTGCATCTTTGAGTTACTCTGACAGAGTGACAGAGTGATTGAGAGGGCAGCAGCGTGAATTTGAGAGAGCGAAAGAGAGCAGGAGAGAGAGAGGAGAAAGAGATAGTGGGTGTAGAACAAAGGGTGCTACATCAAGTTGGAGCACAACACAGCAAGGGTAGCAGCAAGAAAAATTGAGAGAGAGAGAGAAAGACATGGAGAGAAAGAGGAGAGGAGGGGGGAGAAAGTCAAAGAGAAAAGGAAGAGATGGAGAGAGAGAGAGAGAGATAGAGAGAGCGGCGCTATATGGTTCAACACGGTCTTTACCTTTTTGATCCACTTCTATTCAAGCGTCGGAATAAAGGAGTGAGAAAACGGAGAGAGAGAGAGAGAGAGAGAGAGAAAGGTAAAAAGACAAGCATAGATCAAGAGAAAAGAAAGGAGTGTAGGACAGGCAGAGGTAGAGATTGAGAAAGAGAACAGGAGGAAGAATATGAAGGAGAGAGAGAAAGAGAGAGAGAGATGCAGGGGAAAAAAAGACAGATTAGCATTGCAACAGCAGACTCCCAGGGATTCTTTTGTTTTTCCAAAAAAAGGTCAAGTTGACAGACAATTGTTTTCATGGTCATAAAAAGGAGCGCAGATATGGACAATCTATGGAGAGAAAGAACGAGAGAGGAGAGCAAGGAAGAGGAGTGGGGAATGGGACTGAGAGAGAGAGAGAGAGAGAGGGAGGGAGAGAGAGAGGGAGAGAGAAAGGAAGAAAGGATTGAACAGATGAGGAATGGGAGGGTGGGGAGGGTGGGACTATCTACATATGTCTTATATTATATTTGCCCCGCCCCCTTCCTCAAAAGCCACACCCCTCCTGCCTTATGCGTCCCCAAAATAGCCAACAGTTATGATCAGTATGAAACACAAACGATCGATTGTTTAACCTGGTCAATCGTTGAACTAGACATTGGTCTCTCAGTCAATCAGTGAATTAAACATTACCCCCACCCCCCCACCCACAACTCATCGCCTGTGGACTCTGCACTCCTCCACTCCCTCCCTCCCTCCATCCCTCACTCCATCCATCCGTTCTTCCGACAGGCATCCGTCAATCACCCTATCTTCCTAGATCCTGCAGGGAAAGAAAAAGAATGGTCCATCCTGTGGCTATTGCTGTGAAAAGAAATCTATTAGATAGATAGATAGATAGATAGAGAGAGAGAGAGAGAGAGCATTTGTGTGTGTAGAGGATGAGTGAGCATGATGGAAAGATGGACAGAGTGAAGAGAGAGAGGGAAGGTGGCAGGGAGAGAGAGAGTAATAGAGACAGGGAGACAGAGAGCACCACAGTCATTCATCTTGAAACTGTCTCTTTCATCCCTTCATCATGTTTGACTTGCATACTGACACTCATTAGGTCCTGCTGTGTTGGAATGGAGGGAAAAAATCTAAAAAAAAAGAGGAACATATATATTTATATATATATATAAAGCAGTGCAAAAAAGATGTTGAAGTGTAATGTTGGTGTTTAAAAAAAGTAATGTAGGCTAGGCTATGACCCCCCTACGTCATAGTCTCAGAAAATTTAGTGGGAAACACTGTGTGAGCGCACACACACACACACAAACATGCACACGCACACACACCTAAAACTAATTGTGCTATATGGGAACACCAAGACCTCCATATCTCCATAGACAGGGCAACTTGAACACAATATAATGAAATGAAGAAGGTAGTGGGAGAGGAGAAAGTGAGAAAAAACATTGACATTTATCTGTGCTGAATAGCACTAGACATACAAAGAAACTTGGATGAATATACACACACACACAAACTTACGCAAACCACCCACGCTGACATTTACGTTACGTTTACACACACACACACACACACACACACACACACAAACAATCGCACATACACACAAACACACACAAGTTGCTTCCTGGGGTAACAGGACAGAACGTCACAAACACTTGTGTGTCTTTGTCAGGGAGGAAGTGTGAAATAATGCGTACCTATCCACACATACACACACACACACACACACACACACACACACACTCTCTTTCTCTTTCACTCACATGCACACATACACACACATGTGAATTTGTCCCCTAAACCTGACCTTTCCCCTTGCCACTCATCTTACATATATTTAAAAAAAACACATATATCTCAAACACATATATCTCTACCTCTACATAGACATATACAAATACACATATATCTTTACCTCTACATAGACATATAGAAATACCAGAAATAAAGGCAATCTGCTTCAAAAAACTTCAAAAGGCTCTTTGAAAAGGGTCTTAGTACATTCAGGCTCAGAAGTGCCTTTCTGAAAAGGAGAATCCATAAATGTTGCAGCACCTTTCTACATTTAGGACCTATACTTCCATATTTCCATTTATGTTTAAAATTTCTTGAACCTTCAGTCTTGAGAGCAGTCTATGTTAAAATAGGAATGGTCTGTGGTGTAGATTATGTAGGTTAATGTTTCAAATGCTCCCGTATATCCAGTCTTTCTGAAGCCCTATGAACTTAATGTTGCTCTGTTAAAAACAAATAGGCTAACACTTTAGATTAGCACACACATATTCATCATAAACTAGGAGCTTACTGGTATGTATATTAGTAACATACTAGCCATTTGTTATATATTACACATCACTTAAAAATACTTTATTCTGCATGACTGCATGAGTAGACATTACCTAATAATTTCCCCAATATAAACTCCTAATTACTGATTATTCATAGTAAGTAAGTTAGTTCTTGAATTACAATCGCAATATACTTTGTTCAGTAAGGGACATATAAGGTGGTAGTACAACAGGAACAGTTATTAAAAAGACATAATTAGAACTTATTTGCACACTGTTTGGCAATTGTAGTTTGGGGCTTTGCTCCTACCATCTTTTCTAAATATTATTAAAGGAGAACTACTGGCTAATAAGCCCCATACTAACCAAAGCATATTAAGATCATAATTCATACAACAACTAACTTACTTACTATGAATAAACAGTAATTAGGAGTTTCTTATTGGAGAAATTCTAGTTAATGATCTGCGATGGGTAGAATAAGTTCATGCAGAATAAGCTATTAATAAGAGATGTGAATATGGCCCCTGGTTTTTCCGAGGCCCTATGAACGTAACATTACTCTACTAAAAAGGTTTCATTTGCATGGAGAGACGAAGTCTCTGTAACAATACAGCTAATGATGGGGCAAGTGGTAGAACGTCTCGCTGATAATGATACCACAACCCCAAAAGTTTATGAGATTTTTTGGGGAGACTCACCGCGAGTGAGAGAAGAGAGACGTCTTTTTCTTTCCTCTACCAGCCGTGCTGATGTAGACCACTGAAATCCACCCTCATGCAACAGATTTGATCTGAATTGGATCTGTTCCAACTTTTCATTTCAAGAGATGAGAGTAAGAGTGTGTATTGTAAGAATAATTATTCCACGTGAGTACAGCAGCAATTTAAATGATCAATCACTTTAACAAAAATCAGCAATATTCTACACTTTAATCTTTAGGTCTTTTTTTGGCATAACTGTGAACTTTAGTCTACGCAGCTCATCTTCATGAACATCATAAAGATTTTCTATTTGTAATATTTTTCGTTGTAGTCTAATTTGTTGTTTTAGCATGAATGAACACTTTTAAGCATTTCTGTAGGTGTCGGAAGCAAGGTGTGCGCGCCATATCCCAAAGCATTAGGTTATAACAGCATTTTAGTAATACGGCACTGACAAATAAGGTTTGTCCCATTAAATCGTGGATCGCGGACCGGGATGGATAAACTAGCAGAATGTTTGTTTTGCGCTGGACCACACGTCCTGCTTTAGCTGACATGTCTAGAAAGTTCTGCGTCTCTGGCGGATAGTAATAAGATAGTAATGACAGCTTGTGTCAGTCGCAAAAGCAGAGTCCGCCATGATAGAGGTGATTGTCTTTTATCTGTTGTATATAGGTTTTGACTTCAAAGATAACTGGAGATTATCTAAATGTCTGCAAAATTTGCTGTTCACAACGTTGTTGGTTAACACTGTCTGAGAGTGGCATTTGAATTTCAGATGAGTTGAATGTATTTGTCTGAAAGCAATGCGAAACATAACACTGTTTGTCTCCCATAGTGCATGATTAGTGTGAAAGTGTTCCATGTGAAAATTATGGGCTAAAACTGTAAACTATGCTATTCTCACAAACAAACAAAAAAATCAATTATGACAAGCATACTATGTTTGTTTTCCATTGATTGACAGACACGTTCCATTTTTTTTTTTTTTTTTTTTTGTCAGGCATTCTGGGAAATCATCACCCTCATGATGAAAAATGTCTGTTAGAGGGTCCTAACACTTATCCCACACCATATCCCCATCCCAACAAATGAATGAGGCACATTTACCCCATAAATGTGAAAGTAGGTACACAATGAGGTGAAAACTAGGAACTGGGCCAAGGAAGGGGAGAAAGTGATGGTGAAGATAACAGCAAATATTACTAAAAGAGGTGTGTGAGAGACACTCAACAGACACACACTCACACACACAAATGAGAGAATGACATACAGGGAGGGCATAGTGTGTGTGGTGTGTGTGTGTGTGTGTGTGTGTGTGAGAGAGAGAGAGAGAGAGAGCAAGAGGGAAAAAACTGGTAAATCCAAGCAGTGAGTTGCCAATGAAACCTGAAAATGAAAGGGCCTTCTTCAGTGAATGCAGACCATGTCCAGCCTGTGCCATTTTACCTGCAATAAAAAGGTTTGTGTGTGTGTGTGTGTGGTCAGGATAATAAATTCAACAAGAATGTTCCACTTGATCAGCACCTGGGGGTGGGCAGGGGGAGTGGTTAATAAAGGGCAGGCCGATGACAAAAGTGGCACCATTTCTACTGCGTTGCCACAGCAACCAACGAAAGACATCACCTGGACAACAGGAAAACGGAAAATGGAGAGTCAGAAGGAAAATGGGGAAGAAGACACAAGTACCAAATCTGTAAGACAGGAAGTGGATAGACAGCTGTTAATTCTCACTGGAAAGAAAAAGATATATTTTTATTTATTTATTTATTTATGGAATCATGTCACAAAGTGACTAAACAAGAACCAGGATGGGAAGCCGGGAGAAGGATGGAGACAGAGAGAGAGAGAGAGAGAAAGAAAGAAAGAAAGAAAGAAAGAAAGAGAGAAAGAGCTGGGGAAGTAAAAGAGGTGGAAAAAAGAGTGTTAATACTTTGGTCATCCAGCCATCTTCATGCACCCACCCGCCTACACAAACACACATACACACACACACACACACACACATACAGATACACAAACACACCACACACCCCCCCAGAAGCTGAGGGAGAGAATGGGAGTGCACGTCATACGCTTAGAGAAGAAGCGCCCCAGAAACTCCTTAACACTACACCCCAATGGAGAAGGAGGAGGAAGAGGAGGAGAGGGGCATGGGGAGGAGAAAGAGGAGTGAAGGCAGGGCTATTAAGAAGGGGTTGGGGAAAGATGGAGGGATGAAATGGTGAGGTGGAGAACAAGATAGGTGGAACAGAGAGGCGGAGAGGGAGAGAAGAAGAGAGAAAAGATGAGGAGTGTAGTGGAGAAGAAAAGTGATGAAAACAGAAGAGAGACGAAGAGAGGAGAAGAGGCAACGACAGGATATTGTGGAATGGGTGAAGATGAAGGTGCTTATGATATAAAGATCAGTATGTTGTCTCTGTACGTGTGTGTGTGTGTGTGTGTGTGAAAGAGAGAGAATGTCTGTATCTGTGTGTGTGTGTGTGTGTGCTTACATTTACATATTTACATTTTCACAAGACATTTATTTCATGCAAGTGTAAAGCATGCGCTGTATCTGTATGCGCTGTATCATTACATACATTAGTGTGCAGTTTATATGCATATGTTTCAGTTCATGAGTATGTGTATGTGTGTGCGTGTGTAACTACAAAAGGGGTCATAAAGCATGCCGTGTATCATCTTGTTTAGTGTTTTCCATATTTATGAACATATTTTCCTGTGCATTTCTGCTGTGTGTGTGTGTGTGTGTGTGTGTGTGTGTGTGTGTGTGTGTGTGTGTGGGAGGGTGGGTGGGTGACTTACTATAAGGGACACACTCATACTGGATCTCCAGGTATTTGTAGGTGCCTGGACAGGGATCTGGGAATACATCGGCCCCTGCCACCACCACACACTGGGTCCTGTTATTACATCTGGGACGGACACACACACACACACACACACACACACACATTTCATCACTTTATTTGTCAAAACACTCTTACACATATTATTTACAAACAGTAAATTGTACCGTAATTTCCCAATTATTAACCAACCTTAATGCATTGATTTTGTAAAATTTCTTCATCTATGAGGTTAATAAATGGGTGAGGGCTATATATAGAACTGCATTTCTTTTCATCATTCTAATTGATCTGATCTGATTGTGATTCAATAGGTCATTTTTAATAAACTGAGGTTAACACATGGGTGAGGTTAATACAAGGGTGAGAGTTATACACAGAACTGCATTTCTTTTCATCGTTCTACTTGATCTGATCTGACTGAGTACATGTGTGAGGGCTTTATATGTAGAATTGCATTTCTTTTCATCATTCTACTTGATCTGATCTGACTGAGTACATGTGTGAGGGCTTTATATGTAGAATTGCATTTCTTTTCATCATTCTACTTGATCTGATCTGACTGTGATTCAATAGGTAATCTTTAGTAAACTGAGATTAATACACGGGTGAGGTGAATAAATGTTTTTTTTTTTTTTTAGTTAGCATAAAACCCTGTCCTGAGCTTACACATAGTGCGGCATATATTCGGGAAATTACTGTATTCACATAACAGACTTTTTTTAGTCCCTTTTATTTAGTTGCCAAATCCAATATACAGCACATGACCTTTAGCGCTCAATGAGAAACTACAAATCACAGACAATGGCCCTTCACTTCACACATCAACAGCAAAAATAAAGACTGGGGAATATAAAGGAGGAATATGCCCCTGATGAAAAAAGATTGAAACATATTCAGGAACATTATGTTTATCTATATCCACTTTTGTTATTATTTTATTTTTATGTTAATATATTTTATTTTATGCTATATTATTATTATTATTGTTATTATTATTATTGTTGTTGTTGTTGCTATTATTATTGTATTGTTGGTGGTGATATTATTATTGTTATTATTAACAAATTCTTTTCATCCATATATTTTCCATTAACTACTTCAGAGTCTGACTGAGAGTCTAGCAGTCTGGGGTTTTCCCCATTATATCTATTAGGCCTGTTGGGCTTGTTGGAATCCCCCTCCTAAAAACCTACTGGAGGAGACATAGAAGCCTGCTCGCCATTACACAATTCAGTTAGAACCAGACAGACAGACGGACATAGGAGCCAGAGAGAGAGAGAGAGAGAGAGAGAGAGAGAGAGGTGGGGAGAGAGAAAGAAAGAGAGATGGTCATGTACTTAGTTCTAATTTCATCAGTCCAAACCCATAACCTTTAAACCTGACCCAGCAACTGACAGGGAGGGGATGAGAAAACGAGAGAGAGAAAGAGAAGGACAGGGAAAAAGTTAATGAAAAGACAGAGAAAGAGAGAGAGAAGGAGGAAGAGAAAGATATACATAATGTTTATGTATATTAGAGTATGCTTCCCACATGCCATCCACTGCATGACTGATTGGCAGTAGAAACCCCTTAGTTATCATGTCAATGAAACACACTGAATTTGCATTTGATTTGAGAGCAAGAAAAAGAGAATGGAGGAAAAGTAACAATAAAGCAATAAAGATGAAGAAATATATATATATATATATATATATATATATATATATATATATCCCCTCTATGCATCACACTACTCTCTCTCTCTCTCTCTCTGTGTGTGTGTGTGTGTGTGTGTGTGTCTAGTGATGGATAGGGTGAGCCGTCATTGATCTTCTTTTCTAGGAAGCCACTGAACACAGGGGACCAGCACTGGCGCCAGATAGTCAGACAGTGAAGCACATTTAGACACAGCACAGAGATGCACGCACACACAGACACACACACAGACACACACACACACACACACACACACACACACACACACACTACGAGACACACCAACATGTGCATGTGCATTTACAACCATACACAGATACACGGACACACACACACACACACGCGCACACACAAACACACAAACTCAATCACATGCACCGACACAAAGGATACAGGAACCAAAAGAAACACCATCCAAACACTTGCAAATGGCACACGCGCACGCACGCACGCACACACGCACACACACTATCATCCAGGCATGCCTTGCACATCCAGGTGAGAACATGCCACATTAACCTGTGTAATAGTGTTTGTATGTCTGTGTGACTAACTGGTACAACTAATGTGTTTGAATGTATGCACCTTCAGCGCACCACTGAAAAATAAAAATGTTTTTGTAAATTACTTTTTAAAACACTTTTTTTCAGAATTTGGCTACGAAAAAAAAACTCTACATAGAAAGTCAATAACATATAACACTTGGAGATAAATCATTCACAGTCATTCACAACTGAAACTCTGCAATAAAAGAATGACACTCATCCAATGATCCATACCTGCATCATTTGAATTCTTTTTTTCAAATCACCAGCCACGTACTGATGTGCTTTATACAACAAAGTGCCCAATACATGAAAAAGTATGAGCATTATGTGTGTTGAAGTGTGTTGCAGAACAAATTTGAAAGGCAATGTTTAAACTACGGTCACAAATTGAAAGGCAGTTTTTAAATAGTCACAATGTGCTTAAAGATCCACTCCAGCGAAAAACAAGTTTTTTCCCCTTTCAACATATTTATTTTGGGTTTATTATGTTTAATAAGACATATTATGGGTTAAAAACACTGTTAACACCATCTCTAGGAATATTTTGATTAAACTCTCAGCTTAGTCAATTATGTCTCTAGAAAATGGATTAGACTTTCCCATATTGTTGGCGTCATTAATATGGGGCACCAATCAAATCCAAAACCAAAACATTTAACTTCCTGCACAAGCTCAGGTGTCTGTGAGCAAACAATCCACAGCTCTCCATATAGTGCAGCCTTGTAGTTTACACATTACACATATTCACACCCGCAAACTAAGTGCTTTTTTGGTGAAATTTACCGATTTCAAACCAAACTATTTAGCCTACACATTATATTTGACATCTGAAATGCAAATTTGTAATTCTGACCTAGTAAAATTTGTAGATGTAAAGGGCTTTCTTTTCTTTCTCTATGTGAATGGGGCCATGGTAAATTCAATACATTGACAAAAGGCTACGTAGGAGCATATGAACTGCAACCCTTGACTTTTTATCAATATCAATTTGTTAGGGCAATTTAGCTCAATCATGGTAACACAGCAAGGACGGGCAGTAAGTGTCATTCGGCATGTAAGGGAGCGCTATGACTGGAACAAAAAGTATCTGGGTAGCATGTTCTCATCCTCATAGGCATGTTCTATAAAACAAGCCACCTGTTGTTGATGCAGGAGACAGTTACAAGATGGGAAAGCTTGTGTCAACTGCAAATTCAATTTGTTTAGGATTACTTTGCCTTCTGGTGGCAGCACACTGTACTCATATACCTACACAAGATATACATCTAAGGAGACGTTGAAGAGAGACATCAGGTAAACTATAACTGGCCAGCAAGCAGTAGATTTGGTGCTCAGGAAATGTCACTTTTAGGGATAAGGGGGAGTGTGCGGATTTTTGTAGGCACTATTTAGAGCCTATAAAAGGATTTTTTTCATGGAAAAAAAAAATGGATGAATATCTATTAAGAGCTACAATGAAATTATATTGACAAATGAATAGCTGGAGTGGGTCTTCAAAGTATATCACAAAAACTTTAGCTTTTGAGGCTTTGGTTTAAGCATTGTTTCTTAGTGTAAAAGCAAAAAAAAATGATACAAGTCTGATATTGAGTCTGGGTTTGGTTTGGTAGCTGTCCGTGGTCCTGAGATGACTGCAGAACAGTTGATATATATATAGAGTATGGGTATAGAGTCTTTCACTGTACGTAGCACAGCATGATGTTAATATATTGGGTATTTATTGGGGTGAGAAACTGCTGTCTATCATGTCTGGGATCTCCAAAAACATACATTGATTTGTTGTTGAACTTTTATCTCTCACAATGTACTACTCTATCTCTCTCTCTCACTCACACACACACAAATACGTAAAGTCAAACTGTAATAATCAAACCACAAATTGATACTGCCATTAATACTTCTCCTTGTTCTACTATGGCTGCCTCTACTGGAATCAAATGCTACTACTAAAGTCTATGACTGTAGTTTCACTAGAGCTCACTAGAGCTCCCAGAAACAAATTGTGAGAGATGTGGGATGACTGTAACATCTGGAATGATTGCAGGCTTATATCAGCGATGACAAATATATATATATATACCAAACAAACAAATTAACAAACAAAACAAAACACTGCTGTCTCACTTTCATCGAGACACACACGCATGAGCGAATGAGGAAGGCAGCATCAGAGAATGCATAATTACACTTAGTGTAACAACGCCCAAGTGATTATGGGTGCTGCTCCCACTGGGAGAGAGCTGTGCCACTATCAGAACACTTTCAGAATGATTCTGATGTTGTGGCTCCATAACAACAGTCTTTCAGAATGATTCTGATGCTGTGGCTCCATAACAACAGTCTTTCAGAATGATTCTGATGCTGTGGCTCCATAACAACAGTTTTTCAGAATGATTCTGATGCTGTGGCTCCATAACAACAGTCTTTCAGAATGATTCTGATGCTGTGGCTCCATAACAACAGTCTTTCAGAATGATTCTGATGTTGTGGCTCCATAACAACAGTTTTTTTCAGAATGATTCTGATGCTGTTGCTCCATAACAAGTTTTTTTCAGAATGATTCTGATGCTGTTGCTCCATAACAACAGTCTTTCGGAATGATTATGATGTTGTGGCTCCATAACAACAGTCTTTCAGAATGATTATGATGCTGTGGCTCCATAACAACAGTCTTTCAGAATGATTATGATGCTGTGGCTCCATGACAACAGTCTTTCAGAATGATTCTGATGCTGTTGCTCCATAACAACAGTTTTTCAGAATGATTCTGATGCTGTGGCTCCATGACTTCTCAGTCTTTCAGAATGATTCTGATGCTGGAGTTCATACATACACAAATGCCAAACACACAAACACACACACACACACACATGCACACACACACGTGTACGTACACACATATGTGTGCTTGCATGCGCGCATACACACACACACACACACACAAAGACATACTCACACAAAGACATTTACATTCATTACTGAAATTACATAGAAAAAATATGTACCTCTGTGACATGATCTTAAACGCATCAGGCAGATAGCACTGCACATTCTCCATTTGAAAGGGGTCCGCGTCACAGATCTTGTCATCGGTGCGGCCGTAGTTGGCCGTCTCGATCATGATGACGTCACTTCCTGGGCAACGCAGCTCGATAGGGTAGCCCTCACACGCCAGCTCCCGCCGCATCAGACCGAAGGGCATCGCTGCACGACTCATGCCTTAGCGTACACACACACACACACACACACACATTGGCAGTACGGGTTAGACTCTGGTCGCCCTGTCATTTGCAGTTATAGTATGTATACACAATACAAGAGTATGCCTGTATGATGTATAATGACAAAGATTTATCAGATTTTTTGGTAACACTTTATTTGAAAAGGTCTACATAAGGGTGATGTGCCTGTTATAAACATGGCATGACACGTATCATTAACATTAGTGACACCTAATTCATTGTCATTAATTGTCATTCGGTTTTTGAAACGCAGACTTTGGGATTCCAACATTGCAAAAACTGAATGACACTTAATGGCAACAGTCATAAACATCAATGTGTCATTAATGTTTAAAATATGTGTTATGTAATGTTTATAACAGGCTCGTATCACCCTAATGTGGACCCCTTCAAATAAAGTGTTACCATATTTGTTTAGAATCTATTCACCATTGATCCCTTCTATTGTCTTGGAAACAAGCTGATGGCCTAGTAATGCTTTGCATTACAGACCAGTAATAAGTTGGAAGTACCATGTTGGTTACTGGTTAAACTTATGTTGACAACACATAAAAATTATTTTTGAACAGAGTTTTGAACCTGTTTCTAAATAAGATGCCCTCATTTGTCTCAAAATTATCCTGAACTGTTGATCTATTTGATCGGTCATATATCAGGAATAGGTGAGTATGGTATAAAGTGTACTGGACATGTACGATGATAACACATCTAGTTACAGTTTCAAAGTTGTATTTAAACATGAATCTACTATCTAGTTGGTGTAATAAATCTAGCAACACACTCACAAAAGATTGTTTAAAAGCCACCATTTGTTTAATGGATCAGTGAAATTGTAACACAGAATTATTTCTGTGAAAACGATTATTCCAGAAAAACGATTAGACGCTTAAGGCAATTTCATGACATTATACGTGTTTTTTTTTTATCTGTGTTATGATCATTTCACACATAGGGGGTGGATATAAAGAGATACCCAGATAGTGAGTGAATAAGAGAGAGGAAGATAAAGGAAGACAATTAAGACAGGAGAGAGAGAGAGAGAGAGAGAGAGAGAGAGAGAGCACATCTGATACTGTACACTACATGATTTCATCTGTTCTGAGCTGTTCATGAGACAAGCACATCGATCACCTCTCCAGACTCTTGTCTCTCCCTCTATCTATCTATCTATCTATCTATCTATCTATCTATCTATCTATCTATCACAAACACACACACACGCATAAACAAATACATACACTCACAGACATTAAGTCTCATGCTCCCACACGCCCACTTCAAACAGGCCGACTGCATGGATAACGTTGCCTCTGTGGTGGATGTTCAAAGACTCCATTAACCTTTCCCCCTCAAACAGACTGGCTCATGTCCACAAGCTCTGGCACTGACCTCAACCCAAGCCAGCGCGCGCACACGCACACACACATACACTTACAGACACACTAACTAAGGAACACAGAATTTCAAACTGAGATAAACACACATATGGTTCCACAAATTGACATATGACTGTAGTAGCAACTAAAATCATATCTACCCCCCTCTATCTCTCTCTCTCTCACACACACACTCACACACACACACACACACATGCACACACGTGTTCTCCTCTGAACTTTGGTGGTCTACACACACTATCATCAAAGAAGATCTATCAATTTATCC
Organism: Tenualosa thibaudeaui; assembly: GCA_027481765.1. Taxonomy (NCBI): domain Eukaryota; kingdom Metazoa; phylum Chordata; class Actinopteri; order Clupeiformes; family Clupeidae; genus Tenualosa; species Tenualosa thibaudeaui. Next base: position 988,198 of record JAIFZK010000159.1, read on the forward strand.
ATCTATCTATCTATTTATCTGTCTATCTATCTATCTATCTATCTATCTATCTATCTATCTATCTATCCATCTATCTATTTATTTATCTATCTGTCTAATCATTCATTCATTCACTCAATCAATGAATCATTCATTCAGTGACAATGGATCTCCTCTCTGCATTAAGCTCAGTGTGTACCATCTTCATTCTGAGGGTAACCCCACCATCAGGAACACTAATGATACCTGACAACTTCATATGTAGTGAATGCTTTTGAGACACATATTTTGTCATTTGAATCAAAAGCTGGTCACATTCGTCATATCTTCTGCACACACACACACACACACACACACAGTCACACAGACTTTTTTGGGATGCAATGTTCCTTCAATGTACAAAACCCGAGGACTAGATTTCAGATCTCACACCTCCAGTCTGACATTTAGCATCACCTGTTGCCAAGCAACAGCAAAGAGGTGCCGCTTTGTACATTACCACACTGGCTCAAGCCATTCTGTCCATCTTTCTCTCATTCTCTCTCTCTCTTTCTTCCTTTCTATCACTCTCTTTTATTCAGCCTATTTTCCCTCTCTTTCTTTATTTTCTCATTCTCTATCTCTCACTTCCTCTCTCTCTCTCTCACTCACCCCTTTTTTCTCTCTATCTTTTCTCTCTCTGTATGTCTCTTTCTCCCACTAGATCATTGTCCAGCACAGAGTCAGTGTTCAGTTAATGTTGCTATGATACAGATGGATCAGTGGAGTGGTTGCTAGGAAACCACAGGAGGAGGACGAAGAGGAGGAGGAGGAGAAGTTATGAGGAGCTGAAACATAGTGTGTGTGTGTGTGTGTGTGTATGTGTGTGTGTGTGTGTGTGTGTGTGTGTGTGTGTGTGTGTGTGTTTGTGTGTGTGTGTGTGTATGGAGTGTGGCTCGGCTGGTCAGTCGCCAGTGGTATCTACCTTGTTCTGACGGGCCGACACTATGCAGGGTGGCGAGACACACCCACAGCAACCATAACGACAGCGCCATGGCGATGGGTGGGTGTGGGCCGGGCGTCAGTGGGTGGGTCCACAAGAAGGAGACCCTCCTCTTGCAGCGACAGAAGACTCAAAAACCTGAAAGAGAGAGAGAGATTTCAGAGATTCCATTTTACCTTTCAATAGAACATAGTCATTTAGAATTACCATTTAGAGCCTAACCATATAAGATAGTCCTGAATCGTCAGGACGTCAAATTAAACTTCAATACATGTAGACAAGCAGGCAAAGGTAGATATATTAATGACAAAAAAAAACGACTAGATGAAGACTTGTACATGAAGAAAACTGTTTTCTAGGAACATATATGTGAGTTCTGGGGTGTCTGGTATGACTGCATGGCAATGGAACAAGGTTGAAGCATGGCTGAAGAATGACAAAGGTCACATGGCAGGAGGACCAGACACAGAATTTTCCGGAGGTCCTCATAACCTCAGGTAAATGGTCAGGAAGAAAAGCCTAAAAAGTAAAAAATGGGGGAAAAATGAAGGAAAACAAAAGAGACAGAGACAGACAGAGTGAGAGAGAGTGAGGGAGAAAGAGAGAGAGAGAGAACACAGAAGGAGGTTGAACAATGGGTGAACTCCCAGGGTGAAGGAGAAAAGACAGAGAGGGAGACAGAGAAAAGACAGAGAGAGAGAGAGAGAGAGAGAGAACAAAGGAAAGTAAGAAAAGAGAGCAAAAGAGAGAACAAGAGAAAGAGAAAAAAAGAGATAAATATTACAGTGAGCAGAGGAGAGAGAATAACGACAGAGTGAAAGAGGAAAAGGGAGAGAGAGAGAGAAAGAAAGAGAGAAAGAGAAAGAACATCAATCTGTAAGTCCCTTGGTGTTTACGAGGGAGACGGCATGTAACAAATTAGATATTTATATGTGTGTGAGTATGTATGTGAGTTTATGTTTTTGTGTGTGTGTGTGTGTGTGTCTGTGTGTGTGCGCTTGCGTGTGTGTACGCACACGACTGTACCGAATGACAAATGTTTGTCCAAGTGGGTGCATTCAAGTTAAAGAGCTGTGTGAGCATGTGTGGGTTAATAGTGTGTGTGTGTGTGTGTGTGTGTGTGTGTGTGTGTGTATGAGCGTGTGTGTGTGTGTGTGTTCTTGTCTATTTGAATATAAGGCTGATGAGTTTTGACCTAATTCTGTCTTCCGTCATTATCCCCTTGAGAGATGGGTAGGGGTCAAGCTCACACACACACACACACACACACACACACACACACACACACAGAGAGAGAGAGAGAGACTCCAATTCTATGCATATAACCACTGCACTAACACAAACACTGTACACAATCACATACTGTACACACACACACACACACAAATCAAATCTTCACTTTTAGCCCCACACCAAGGCCTATTACTGTAAATGTGACTGTAAATGACACAACAGCTTTGCAATGGGCTAGCCAATGAGTAACACATACAATAACAATAGCCCTGGTACCATTTTTTGCATAATCCTGCAGACAAAGGAACAGATAAAAACAAACAAACAATCAAACACAGCCTTGAAAACACAAACAAACACGCAACATTGTTGGTTTGTTTATCATGGGGCATCATTAAACAACTGCACAGAATAATTTAAGCGTGTATGATTAGTGCACATCTCGAGTTCTTTTCACTCTTACTGTAGGTTCACTTCTTCCATCTTCTCTGTCTATTCTATCTTCTCTCTCTGTTTTTCTCTCTCTCTGTCTTTCTCTCTCTCTCTGTTTTTCTCTCTCTCTCTTTCTCTCTTTTTCTGTCTTTCTCTCTCTCTGTCTCTCTGTCTGTCTTTCTCTCTCTCTCTTGGTCTTTCTCTCTCTGTCTGTCTTTCTCTCTCTCTCTCTCTGTCTGTCTTTCTCTCTCTCTCTCTCTCTTGCTCTGTATTTCTCTCTCTCTCTCTGCCTTTTTTCTCTTTCTGTCTCTACCTCTCTCTGTCTCTGGTGTCTAGTAACCAGATGTATCAGTAGTGCCAATGCGGACGTAAAAATGATAAAAGGTACAAAGTGATGTGAACACACTTACACTGACTTAAAGTGAACAAACAGGATAAGTAAAATGACAGACATTCGACTACAACCCTCCTTTTTTCTTTTTCAAAGCCTGTGATGAGCTGCCAGAGTATGTAAATACAGTTCCATTTCACTTTCTCCATCTCTTTACCTTCTCTCTCTCTGTGTCTTTTCTCTATGTCTCTCTCTCGTCCTCTTATTGTCTGACCTCTTCTCGTCCCAGGCCAGAAGTTCAACACACTTCACCAAGAGAGCATCAAGTTTCTCTCTCTCTCTGTCTCTCTCTCTCTCTAACTCTGCTTCTATCTGTCACTCCCCCTCTATCTCTCATTCTCTCTCTCTCCAGTCCTCCACTCATCCACTTAATCTCTCCATCAGCACTCCTTCGTCTGCTCTTCATCTCCCGCAATTACTCAGAGGCAGTGTGTGTGTGTCCCTGTGTGACTGTGGGTGTATGTTAGTGTATGTGTGTCTGCTTGCAGGCACGTACATCTGTGTCTGTATGTGTGTCAATGAGTGTGTGTCTGTCTGTCTGCCTGCCTGTCTGCCTGCCTGCATGCGTGTGTGTATGTACGAGTGTGTGTGTGTGTGCGTGTGTGTGTGTAATATTTCATTCTTCATGCCCAATCAATACAGCATATGCTACTTGTTCTTTTGCTTTTCCACATGGTGATCTGAGGTGTGTGAGTGGGTGAGAGAGAAAAAGAGAGAAAGAAAGATAGTCTGTGTGTGTGTGTGTGTATGTGTGTGCGTGTGTGTGTGTGTGTATGTGTATGTGTGAGCGTGTGTGAGTGTGTGTGTGTGAATGTGTTTGTGTGTGTATGTGTGTGTGTGTATGTGTGTGTATGTGTGTGTATGTGTGTGTGTGTGTGCGTGTGTGTGTGTGTGTCCGTGTGTGTGGTATCAGTTATAATGGTGATTTATTTATGGAGTGAGTATAATACCTGAGAAACTTCATGGGGCCAAAAAGGGTCAACAAATAACATGGGCCAAGCTCTTGCCCCTGGCCTGTGTGTTTGTGTGTGCGTGTGTGTGTGTGAGAGAGAGAGAGAGAGGGAGAGTGAGAGTGTGTGTTTGTGTGTGTGTGTGTGTGTGAGAGAGAGAGAGAGAGAGAGAGAGAGGGAGAGTGAGAATGTGTGTTCTAATTTATGCCTATATTAATTTCAGTTGTTGAGTAGGTGAGTAAGGGCTTGTTGTTTGTTTGTGTAGATTTGGGCAGAGTGTGTCTGCACATATATTTGTTTCTGAGTGTGTGTGTGTGTGTGTGTGTGTGTGTGTGTTCAAATGTGTCTTGTCTGTACTGTGTGGGTATCTTGTGTTCTCAGTCTCTGATAATAATGCATTCCCTCAGCAGTCTTTCAAGGATCATTTCCATCACCGTTACAACAGTGTTGAGTGCTTGTCCACATGCTACTGAGATGTAGGAGACAAAGGTGCAGCCAAGTACATAGTCATTCACACACACACACACACACAAACACACACACACACACAAACACTTCCATAGGAAGAGTAACGCAAACACACACAAGTATCGCCTGGTCTTATGCTCACACACACACAGGCACACACACACGCACACACACATGCACACACATTCAAACACATACACACACATCGATCTACTGGTGCCCAGACCTTCTATGCCTAGTCACCATGGCAACGTTGCAAAGGAGAGATGTCGTTTTGCTGCAGCTCACGGTTTCTTGTTCTCTCTCTCTTTCTCTCCCTCTCTCCCCTGACTTCCATCCCTCCGCCTATACATCTTTCGCTTGTTCTTTTTTTTCAGTCTTAAGGGGGATTCATTCCCTTGACTCTCACACTCTCATTCTCTCTCCTGTTCTCTCTCTCCTGTTCTCTCCCTCCTGTTCTCTCTCTCCTGTTCTCTCCCTCCTGTTCTCTCTCTCCTGTTCTCTCTCTCCTGTTCTCTCTCTCCTGTTCTCTCCCTCCTGTTCTCTCTCTCCTGTTCTCTCTCTCCTGTTCTCTCTCTCCTGTTCTCTCCCTCCTGTTCTCTCTCTCCTGTTCTCTCTCTCTCCTGTTCTCTCTCCTGTTCTCTCTCTCCTGTTCTCTCCCTCCTTTTCTCTCTCTCCTGTTCTCTCCCTCCTGTTCTCTCTCTCCTGTTCTCTCCCTCCTGTTCTCTCTCCTGTTCTCTCTCTCTCTCCTGTTCTCTCTCTCTCCTGTTCTCTCTCTCTCCTGTTCTCTCTCTCCTGTTCTCTCTCCTCCTCTCTCTCCTGTTCTCTCTCTCCTGTTCTCTCTCCTCCTGTTCTCTCTCTCTCCTGTTCTCTCCCTCCTGTTCTCTCTCTTTCTCTCTCCTGTTCTCTCTCTCCTTTTCTCTCTCCTGTTCTCTCCCTCCTGTTCTCTCTCTCCTGTTCTCTCCCTCCTGTTCTCTCTCTCCTGTTCTCTCTCTCCTGTTCTCTCTCTCCTGTTCTCTCTCTCCTGTTCTCTCTCTCCTGTTCTCTCCCTCCTGTTCTCTCTCTCTCCTGTTCTCTCTCCTGTTCTCTCTCTCTTTCTGTCTCAGTCTCATTCTTTTCCCTCCCCATGTCTCTCAGATTCACACACATAGTCATTCACACAAACACAAACACACAGACACACTCACTGACTCAATTCACACCCATTCAGCAGATATTCTACCCATATCTTAATATTATTAAAAATCTGCCTGCTATATGTGTCGTTCTCCCAGCCCCCTTTTACCCCCCCCCCAACTCACAAACACACACACACACACTGCCTTGTGCCATCATCCAACTGGGTCACATGACCAAAACACATCCCTATACCGTCCCCTCTAGTGTCGTCCCCGTGGCTGCTGATCTAAAGTGATGGATCCCACTATCACCCCCATCTTCCCCCAGCCCAACCCAGTGCCGCTCCCCTGCCACTGCAGCGGTTGAGGAGGCAGAGCTAAAACTCCAGCCCCAGGCTTGGTGAAGGCCTAGTTGAGGAGGCGGAGAGAGGGAGATGGATAGGAGCGGGGGAGGAAGAGGGAGAGAGAGGAAGAGAGGAGACTGGGGAAATGTCCCCTGAGAGAGCAGTGCTCTGTCTCAGAGCGCTTTTGTGGTGCAGCGCAGTGCTAACACACACACACATACACACACACATGCACACACAAACACACACACACACACAAACACACATTCATAAATACATGCATTCACCCAAACACCCAAAAACATGCAATACAACATACAAGAGGAACACACACACAAACACCTAAAAGCACGCACAGACTTGCACTTACACACCCTTTCCACATACTGCAAGAATTGTTTTCATTAAATATGCCAGACACACACATACACGCAGAAATAGACCCACAACACACTCAAATGCACAATCAATCATACAACCACTGAAATGGTATCCAACACACAAACACACACACACGTACAACCACACATTTACCATATAAATAAATAAATAAAAACATAGCATGAAAAACCATCATTAAATATAGATCAAATACTGTGCCGAACACACACACACACACGCGGTCCAGATGTAGCCCACTGATATAGTGGTGCTATTTTTATCCAGTGGATGGACCACTGATCTGGTTCTGGTTATTACTTCTCCATTTCACAGTGACTGTATCTCTCTCTTTATCTCTGCTGGGTTCTGAGATGCTGTGGAGCTCCACAGACGTTTATCTCTTGTTGACCACCTAGTCCTCACAATAAAGGACTGATGGTCTTCTTCTCTTCTCTTTCTCCTTCTTCTTCTCCCTCTTTTTCTCTTCCTCCTCTTCTTCGTCTCCTTTTTCTCTTCCTCCTCTTCTTCTTCTCCTGCTTTTTCTCTTCCACCTCTTCTCCTTTTTCCTTCTCTTCATCTTCTTCTCCTTCTCCTTGGCATTGATCAAGGGAGACAAGTCCCAAAGAGAGATTTCTGGGACTCCACTCTAAAGGATGGCAATGTTTCCAGAACATTCTTACAGTAAAAGAGAGAATTGCAGCGGGTTGGCTGGGGAGAGTGTCTTGCATACTTTCTTTCTACCTTTTGATGCTACAGAGAACAGGTCAGTGCCATTTTGGGCAGGAACAGCTTGAATGTTTCCTATTTCTGGGGCACTGGGAACGTTTTCCTGATCAAATCTCAGGAGAGATCTGCTGGATGCCTTTACTCACAGTAGACACATTGTTTGTCATGGGCTGCGGAGGGTTTCACAATCATTGTCAAATACCATTGGTGGCAATTTGTTTCCCAAGCATATGCTTTGTGTCATAAACACACCCAGTCACTCAGTTTCTCTCTCTTTCTCTGTCTCTCGCTCCCTCTCTCACACTCAAGCACACAAACAAACACACACACACACACACGTTGTGTATTATGCACTACAACCAGACCAACCAAACTACAACCAGAGACACACCAAACACACACAAACACAAACAAATACCTGCATAACATACAGACAGATCAAAGTCATTGAAAATCTAAAACCAAAAGACCAAAGCCTGATTAGTGAGATGCAGATACAGCAGAGATAATCAGAGGAGGAGTCCTTAAAATGGAGGCCCAGTCATGGGTCACTACAGGCTTGGTTTACTGACCATTTTCGCCAAGCCAGAGTGAAGAGCAAGTGAACAATACAGAAGAAAACCACTGACACACACACACGCACAGACTTCACATACACACACTATATACAACACAGTTCACATATAAGATGGAGATTAAAGGAAACATGTTGAGTCAATCAGCCCATACGTCTGTTCTTTGAGGTTGCCGAGTGTTGTCGTAGGTATACGAATGACATCATTCTGTTCATCACAGCCCAAATTTGCGAACTGGCAGCTAACGCTAATTGAATAGGGCACAGACAAATGAAACTGAACCAGAGTCTCCTTAGCCCTCCTCAGTAAACACTGGTTGCCCTTTCACTATTCTGTCTATGTTGTACCACATTCTTAGCCTAGTGGTGGCTAGTGGTATTTCTAAACAGGTACATCTCAGTGGCTGTTCTCCCAAGTTTGGTTGTCGCTGGGCGGGCTTACGTTGTGGACAGGGCTACGACGGTACAAATCTATATGTTGCTAGTGGTAACTAGTCAGGCTACCTAATTCTCATTCTTATTCCCACCTACAACACTCAGATTATAACTGATACCACACACACACACACACCACACACACACACACACACACACACCACACACACACCCACACACACCACACACACACACACACATGCACACACACACACACACACCACACACACACAAACACATACACACACAAACACATACACACCACAAACAACAGGACTGTGGGTTGTTTGACTCTGAGCTATTGCTTTAATTCCTGTAGATCACTTGGTTCTGTCTTCAACAGGCCAAGTATGAATCTTCAGACTGACAATGCTCTATCAGATATCTGACTTATCACCTAACTTCTGTTAAAAAAAAAAAAAACAATGAAAACGCAAATCTTAAAAATAAAACAAATCCTAAATTGGCACCAAAACACAGGATTGTATGATACAAATCATAGCACTTGCTATGGTGAATTTGGGCAAGTTCACTGGAGAGCTTGTTAAAACATGCACACACACACACACACACACACACAGTGTCCTTTTCCATGCCAATCACCAGACTCCCTGCAGTCCGTGTAAGCAGCTCTGTAGCCAACCACGCAAAAACAGAGAGCCAGACTTGATAGAGTGCTAAAGTAAACCCAGTCCTGGAAAGCTGACGGAGGCAGAGAGGCTGTGGTGGTGTGTACTTACACACACACACACACACACACGCAGTATATATACACTCTTCACATATTTATAAAATGAAGTCTGAGTACTGCAGGTCATTTATTTCTAAGAGACTGTGGTGTATAGGGTATTAAGTTACTAATTCTTAGAGAAAAAAGGTCCTCTCTGGGGGGTTAGAGTCCCCAAGGTAAGGAGAAACGGGAAAAGAGAGGGGTTCGAGTCCCCCATAAACCCGCCCCCAGGTATGGTGACTGGCAGGTAGGGAGGACACTGAGGTAATTATTTGTTTGCTTGTCTGTTTGTTTGTCTATATGTTTCGGAGGGCCTGTCAAAAGGGACACGGTTACAAACTGCCACTATGCTTCAGGAAACCCGTCTGCTGACTGACAAACAATCACCCACCCTTACACACATACAGTTTGCGAATTCTATTAGAATTCAAAATTACACAGAATTTCAACACATTTTGTTCCAAAAATGTGATTTTTTTTAAAGTTCTGAGGTGTCATACCTATTGTCCATTGCTTGTAAGCAATAGGCCTACTTGAGTCAAAAAAATAATCATTTGTTT
>JAIFZK010000159.1:1002500-1007500 GCA_027481765.1 Tenualosa thibaudeaui
GTAATAGACGTACAAATTAAACGGAAAGGAAGTGGAACAATTTTTTAGGTCAAAAATGGGAACAGACTGGGCTTGTGTAAGCGACTTCTATAGCTTTGTGGGGCCTGATAGGGAAATGCATACGCAATGCTCAGATGGATTGAAAGCTCAAATAGCAAGCTTAGAGGCAAAGTGTAAGCAGGTGTTCCACCACAAATGCGATTACACCAAAATAAATGCCACCACACAAAAAGACAATGAGGATGTGTGGGAATTCAGGGAACGATTTGAAAAAGTGTTCCGAGGCTGTAGTGGACTCAAAGATGATGAACAATTAAAGCAGACATTGTTGTCAGGATTCAGGCCAGAATTAAGAGGGTGGCTACAGACATTTTGTAGAACATTTGTAGAACATTTTGTAGAACTAAAAACCAGTACCTTGGCAGCATTTATGGAAGAGGCAAAACATGCAGAAGAGCTAACATAGAACAAAAAGAAAGAGAGAGAAAAGAAAGAAACAAATATTGTAGTGGAAGCTTTTGTGGTAGCCATGGGAAAGAGTGGAGGACAGAAAGGAAGAGGGCGTGGCCAGGGCAGAGGCCGAGGTCGTGGAAGGGACAGAGGCCGTGGCCGTGGATAAGACATAGTAGCGATCACTATGGTAGGACAGGTTACAAAGAGCATGATGAGGAAGAAGATAAATATGATAATTCCCCCGATGACAAAAACGTCTGCTATAACTGTGGAGGCCAAGGCCACTGGGCCAAAGAATGTCCCTCCAAAAAGAAACAGGAATGACTACCAAACAGAAATAGGGAAGTATATGAGCAGAGAAGGGCAAGTGGAAGAGTTGTTACATTTTGTGCAGAAAAAGTGCTGATAGTAAATGGGGAACCAACCCTGTTCATGTGTGACACAGGAGCATGTTGAACTGTTATAAAACATGCGGAGGGTTTAACACCCAGTAACAAGTCAATACCAGTGAAATCAGCAAATGGGCAGGTACAAAGACAATACTTTAGCCATCCAGTATCTGTACTACTGCCCGACAATGGGTTAACTGTAATAGCCCCCACAGTAATGTCTCCAGGGTGCCCATACAATCGTGACGTGATTTGATGGTAGGGTTAGGACTAGCAATATTCCCTATGTTATCAGGAGGAATGGAGGCTAGACCATGTGCCACAGCAGACATACAAGTGTATGAGGGCATGGGGAGCCACATTACGTGTGGACCCTTGAACCGCCACCAAATGACCCCGGAAAAACACTCGACACGCTAATGAAACTAGCTGATGAAAGAACTAATCCAATGGGGGAAAGGCAAGCGAAAGAGGATCTGAAAGTAGTAATACGGGGTTACCAGGTTACCAGGGCCCGACAATGATTTTGATGAAATGTTTAAGAAACTAGGGCCAACCAGAGTAGTGATAACCGATCTCGTGTGGAAAGACAGAAGAGCATTTTGCCAGGTTAATGTTCCAGACCCTATAAAGAAAATCACTGGGCCCCTGCACCTCCCACAAATGACACTGATAACTGACACAGGAGTTTCAAAAGATTATGCAGACAGAAAGGCAAGAACAATGTTACATGGAGGGCTGGGTAGTAGAAAAGAACTGGGAAGAGATAAACCCTAGAACGGGATGGCGAAGAAAATGTCTTAACTATGTGATAATAACAGAGTCCACCGTACATCTAGAGGATGGGAATTTCTGAGTAATGGCCTTAACTGAACAGGAGGAGGCCTGTTTAACTGAAGTACCAGATGAGTTATGGTCCAAAGGACCCACTGACGTAGGACTAATGAAAGGGTTGCAAGCTTCATCCATGCCTAAGACAATTTCTATTGAAACCTGATGCACAGATAGACCATGTAATTAAAGATATGATCGAAGCAGGAATAACACCGCTATTTTTCCAGTGAAGAAAGCACCTCCCTCAGTGGGGTGGAGAATAGTACAAGATCTACGGGCAGTGAATGAAGCAGTAATAGCAAGAGCCCCAAATGTACCAGACCCACACACCCTACTGAATCAATTAGATCCTAAAGCCACTACATTCACGGTGGTGGATCTTAGTAATGCATTCTATAGCATCCCAGTACATGAAGATAGTCAGAGTTGGTTTGCTTTTCCACTGGAAAACGATACACGTTCACCCGTCTGAGTCAAGGTTATTGTGAATCACCGACTATATTCTCAGAATCCATCCACAGTTGTTTAGCCAAGTTCAGCCCACCTGGGGGAAGCCAGGTGTTGGCTTATGTAGATGATCTGTTATTAGCTTCGAAAGGCAAAAATACCTGCAAAAAAGACACAATAGCACTCTTAAAATATCTGTGTGAAACAGGGAACAAAGTGAGCAAAGATAAGTTGCAGTTGTGGAAAGAGAAAGTGAAATACTTAGGACACACATTAACCAAAAATGGACGGAAAGTACACACACAGAGGAAAAAGGCAATAATGGAGGCACCAAAGCCGGGAACAAAGAAACAAATGATGTCCTTTTTAGGTCTATGTAATTACTGTTGAATGTGGATACCAAACTATGCAGAAATAACACGACCAATGCAGGATATGATATTTGACAAACCTATGACCGCCCATGACACATTAGACCGGACAGAAGCAGGGAATGAAGCTTTTGAAAAAATCAAGCAACAGATTGTTAGCTCCACAGTGCTAGCATTACCCGACTATACTAAGCCATTCGAGCAAATGGTAGATGCAGACGGATTTATGACCTCTGTCCTAACTCAGAAATGGGGATCCAAAAGCTGCCCAGTAGCATTCTATTCCACTAAAATGGATGAAGTGGCACGAGCTAAACCACTTTATGTGCAGGCCGTATTGGCTGTACAAGCCTCTGCTGAAGTAGTGCTGTTCCACTCTCTAACCGCCAAAGTTCCCGATGCAGTGGCATTATTATTACTACAAACAAACATGACGTTTCTGTCACCCGCAAGGCACCTGTCGTGTATGACTGTGTTGTTGTCACAACCCCATATTACGATAGAAAGGTGTACAACGCTGAACCCATCTACCCTTATGCCAACTGAACAGGATGGGGAACCACACCGATGTGTGGAACAGACGTTAGACCAAACAAAACCGTGACCTGACCTCACTGACACACAGCTCTCAACGGGAGAAGTGGTGTTTGTGGACAGGTCAGCGATTAAAAACAAACATGGGGTTAACTGTGCTGCCTATGCCCATACTACAATTAACAAACAGATAGAAGCAAAATCCTTACCAACCACCTACTCTGCACAAGCAGCGTAGTGGCACTAACAAGAGCGTGTGAGCTGTACAAAAACAAGGAAGTGACAATATACACTGACAGCCAATATGCATTTGCCACGTCACACATTTTCTGCACACACTGGAAAAGGCAGGGATAAAAAATGACGGGGAAATCTGGAAAACATAAAGATTTACTGTTAAAATTGTATGAGGCAATAAAACTACCCACAAAACTAAGCAATTTGCAAGTGCAAAGCACACAAACCACACAGACACAATTTCAAAGGGCAACGCCTTAGCAGACTAGTGTGCCAAAAAAGCTACAGGAGTTGACATCCTGCTATTGACTGATAACGAAAACGACACAGATGAAATTCTACAAAACAAACAACAACAAGCCACACATGAAAAGCTAGGATGGACAAAGCAAGGTTGCACATTACAAAATGGTATCTATGTGAGTCCTGAAGGCAAACCAGTTCTCCCAAAATCACTATACCATTGAGCAGCTGTTGTGAGCCATGGGCTAAGCCATGTCTCAACAGGAGGGATGTGTGCACTAGTACACAAACATTATACCACATATGGATTCATTACGTACTCCAAAAAATGTAGCCAACAATGTGTAACATGTATACGACACAATGCGCAAGGTCATCTGCATCCTAAACGAGGAGCTTTCCCGGTTCCACCATACCCATTCCATACGATGGATTTCATCCAACTGAATAAAGTTTGTAACCTGGAATACGTACTCGTGGTAATCGATGCATTGTCCAAGTGGGTAGAACTGTTTCCGTGTAAAAGTCCAGACGCAGGGACAGTTGCTAAAGCCCTATCCAGATGAATAATACCAACATACGGAGTCCCACGAGTTATTCAAAGTGACATCGGGACCCATTTTGTTAATAGGACAATTGATTTAATTGGACAACATTTTAGAATGGATTTGAAAAGACACTCAGTTTATCACCCTCAATCAGCTGGATTGGTGGAACGATACAATGGAACGGTGAAAAACGAACTAAGTAAGATAATGGCAGAAACTGGAAAGAAATGGCCCGAATGAGTCTCCAAATTACGCCACACCATGACAGCAAATTAGTGTTATACGGGAGACTGTATTACTTACCTGATTTCGATAAAACTAAATTGAATCCAGATGATGACATGGATATGATAACACAACTAATTAAGACTATGAATAAAACGGAATGTGCGAGTGCTAATACTGTCCCCCTCTCTCCTTTGTCTCTACAGGGAAAACCAGTGAAGTCCGGAGACTGGGTCTTTCTCAAAGTGATCAAACGAAAGTGCTGGTCAGCATAGCGGTGGGAGGGGCCGCACCAAGTGGTAGAGGGGAAGTGCGGTTACAAAGGGAGCTATGTGTTTTAGAGCTTGGCTGTCTCAAACCCGGTGAAGATAACAGATCCTCTGCAGCATTAGGGACCATGTGAGGGGGTCAAGGACGGCGGGCGCTGACGGTGGTCCTCCTCCGGGTGCTGATGGAACTACAGCGTTTTGGACTAAAAGACACGATAGAAAAAAACAGACTGAAACGAGACATTAGCGACTATCCACATGCATACTCTACAAACATGTGGTGGAGGCTGATGAACACGACAGCCCATCAGGCAAACAAAACTGACTGTTACATGTGTCGACTGTATGACTGTCCACACACCCAGGCAAAGGAGTACCTTGGAGCAAGGCAAACTTTTTGACACCCTTAAATATCACGTGGTCACGCACACCTGTGATTGGAAAGAATTG
>JAIFZK010000159.1:1012500-1015000 GCA_027481765.1 Tenualosa thibaudeaui
TATAAACTGACAATTAGTCACTGAATCAACAGGAATCTAGCATTGCTGTGGCAATCCAAAAATCGTTCTTGCTGTACGGTAGATAAGAACAATCGTCTCTGCTAGAAAAATAAGCCTGCACCTTTTTCGTCTTGGGCTGAAGCCCACAGACAAGCAGACGCGGGAAAGACGCTCAGTGTATCTTACGTATAAACTGGAACATTTTCACAAACGACACAAACAAGAATCAGAATAATTCCCGCGCCTCCGGAATCTTCCAGTGCTGCTCTGAAGGGGAGAAACCACACATATAACCAGTGATGCAGACAAGAATAGGGCGCTGAAATCCCCTTGATGATGGTGAGACGCTCAAGGAAAAAAAAGATAGAAGACAACGCCGCGTCTATGGTAGCAGAGGACAGCGACGAGCTTAAGGAAGCTACATCAACGATAACAACAGAAGCAGAGGCCTTTCGCAGAGAAGAATTAAAGACCTCGCTAATTTCGTTCGGAGGGTACAATCTAATGTCGCGCTTGTCCGATCTCGTCCGTTTATCCGTGGATGCGTTGATGTTTGGCGCCGGCGTTCCCGCCCTGTTGGCGCGCACAAGATAGAGCGAGCAAGCAAGCGAGCGCAAGCGATGCCTTCTCCGCCGTAGCTGCGCGAGATAGGCGTGACAACCGACTGGGGCTTCAACGCAGGCAGATCAGAGAAGCACTCAACTGCCCCCTCCCCTCGCTTTCCTTTTCTCTTTTCCTCTCTCTCGCCATATCTCTCTCTTTGTGTGGCACACACACACACACACGCTCACACACAGAAACACACACTCACATACACACGTACGCACACCTTCATTTTCATTACAATGTCCATAACTTCTGTCATATTCCCCTTGCACTGCTTTGTGCATTGACTGCAGCCTGTTTCAGTTAGCCATCTGTGGCTCTTATTCATATTTATTTGCCAGTACTATACTGACGTGATAAAGCATTTAGGCCCTTAGGAGAAGAAATCAAGCTGGATGAATCTAAATGATAATACAACTGTGCCACGCAGCATAGTTCGATTTATGAATATGTAGGCTACCTGCAACAAGTTATGCCCAGTGTTCATAATAGCAACTCTATTATCATTTATGACAGGTTGCTCTACCTTGAGCACATGCATGCTTTCATTCTTGTCTCAGGTCACACATTCACAATGGTATAATATATTTAATGTCTTCAAATAGATTAATCTGTTTGTAGTATTGGAGAGCCCAGAGGTTGCAGCACAGACATTTAAAGACTACATCCACACATGGACAGAAGATTGATAGTCACAATTACTGTAACACACTTGCACCGCAAAAATATATTCAACAAAATCTTAACGAAAAGCCATAAACCCTCTACACACTCCACACCTCACTAAATCATACACATGTATATCTCCACCACAGCTTTGAATAATGCATACACACACATGCACAAACCCCCCCCCCACACACACACATACCAGAACAGTTAAGCCCTTATTCAATATACATAGCACATTCTGCTTTCAGTTTAATAGTATGTTTTTTTCAGTTACATCACAATTTATAAACAGTATGAATACTGGTTTATTGTGGTGTCCATTTCCTAGTTTTTGAATTTGATAGTGTCACTCAAGTACCAAGGTAGTCACATGAAATCCTTGTGTACGACCATGAAGGCATTATGTAAATATGGTCATATGAGAGTTAGGTCTCTACATGTTCATAAATGCATGTGAGTGAATGGTTATTACTGTGCTGTGGTGGTATGTGTGTTTGTGTTTGTGTGTGCATGTGTGTATGTATGTAACTGGTGAGTGGGTGGGTGTACAAGTGTGTGTACATAATATGAATAGTCACACATTTGCATGTGCATGCTTTTATCTATCCATACATGCAGGTGTGTGTGTGTGTGTGTGTGTGTGTGTGTGTGTGTGTGTATACATGTGTTTATGAATAGCATTCCTCTTGTGTGCTTGTGTGTGTCTTGCATTCGCACTGCACTGAATTCCCAGTTCTATAGATTTCCAAGGCCATGCAAGAACAGTGGGTTCACCATGCTGAGAGTATCTTGGGAAATATCAGTACGTCATCAGGCAGCCACCCTGAGATAATGGGTGTTGACTCAGGGACTGAATGTAAGAAGCCTCTGTTCAGTTTTATCCATCAACCAAGGCTCTGTTTCCCAAAAACATAATTTCGGACTGAAGTTAGCAACTTTGTTGGTTGCAACGCAATTTCCAATTGCCTACTGGCAACTATGGTTTTGGGAAATGGAGCCCAGTGCTCTGGGAAAAGAGATGGAGCTCAGCACTAATGTATGTCCAGACTGATAAAGGCCCTCCGATAAAGTGCGGAGCACCTAGCTTATTCATTTAAGTTCCGTAGAACTCTGTAGCCGAACTCTGTAGCATAGAACTCTGTAGCCGATGCCTGTCGATAACAAGTCTTGTCTAAATTTGTTGGAGCCATTCATGTCCAGACTGAATACAGCACTGTGGCTT
>JAIFZK010000159.1:1020000-1035000 GCA_027481765.1 Tenualosa thibaudeaui
TATAAAACATGAGACATGGACTCAGGGGCCGATAACGTAGTTTTCACCAGCATACAACAGTGTTCTCAACCATCCTCCTGTGTCCACTGGCTGCGTCCCTCTGAAAACATTCAAGACCGTGATAACCTGAAATAACTATGCAACGTCAGTGCCTGTTCCCCAATGCCATTACAGCCACTCTACTATTAAATCAATTACCTTTTGACATAACAGGGAAGCAGTGACAGCCATATCAATATTTCTGAGTCAGACATACACTGTGACAGTTTCCCCATGCACTGATAACACACTAAGATAAGATAAGCTGTAATACTTTATTCGTGCCTGGGATTCAAAGAGAATACCTGAACTCACACACTAAAGTATCTGATTTTTATTGGTGGAATTAAGGACATCTATCTGTTCGCAGATTGTGGGTCAAATGCAGAAGTAGGATGGACATCTATCGTCCATCTAATGACATCATTCATCACAGAAACGATAATAAATATCAATCAATAAATGAATGAATCAATCAATCAATCAAATCAATTAACCATTTATATTCGGCATTCAACATTTGTTAACCTCATAACTGAAGCCATTTTGCAAAATCAATGTGTCAACCTTTGTTAATAATGGAGTAAATTAACACACCCCCATTATTATAATATAACTGCTTATATATTTTTTTCAAAAGGTTATATTGTTTTTATACATTGCTGTGTTTTATATGCAGCCTACTTATACACTGCCTGGAACAGAATCTGCACTGGAAATGTACTTGCACTGACACTTTTGTACTAGGGTTACCATAGCATCCTCCTGCACATTCCACACTGCTTCCACACCAACTGGCAAAAGTAGCCTTAAGCTACTTGCACTTATTAGACTAGAATTGTCCTGTCTTGTTGTGCATCTGCACTTTACTGTTGTCCACGTGCACGCATTTGATAGTGGGAAACGTCATTTTGATCCCTTTGCATGTCAAGTACATGTGAAGAAATTGACAATAAAAGCAACTTTGAACTTTGAACTTTGAACCAAACAAATTAGTACCCTAAAAGGCACACATAATAGTTTTTTGTTCTCTGTGTATGCCATGTTGTGGAAGCTTAAGGATACCAGAATTTCCTATGGGATAATAGAAGTATTTTTTTATATCTATTTAAATTAAAATTTAAATTTGTGTGGAATTATGAAATAAACTCAGGTTGAACTCAGACCCTGGTCCTCTGATCTGGTAGACCCCCCCACCCTGGCAGTTCATTTTCTTCAGGATGTGCATTGTGATTCTCTCAGCAACTTCACATACATACATACACCTCCATCATTGTCTCCACAATGTAACCTTTCCACCTGTGCAGGCTTCAGACCATCCACAGTATAAAACAGAAGAATCTAGCTGGCTCTCCATAATAAGAAGCTTTTTATTTTTTATTGTTTATTTATTTATTTAGCCTTTTTGTTCATCTTTTGACTTGAAATGTTCAGTGTCTGATGACCCAGTTAGTGGTACAGATTTGTATCAGAGCAGTAGATGTGATCTACTAGTTAGGGCTTTTGGCCTGTAACCGAAGGGTTACTGGTTCAATTTCCGATCAGTGGACCATGGCTGAAGTGCCCTTGAGCAAAGCACCTAAACCGTCACTGCTCCCCAGGCTCGCTATCTCAGGCAGCCAACTGCTCTGGGTTGATGTGTACCTCACTTCACTGTTCATTGTGTGCTCTGTATGTGTGTTTCCCTAAATTATCATTAATATCACTACTACTTAATATTACTACTAGAAGTTGGTCACTTTCAATGACATCAGTCCATCAGTACATCATAAGCCATTGCCATATGAATATATATGTTACAGGAATCAACACTGCATTATGACAACATAAACTTATTTTCACCACAAAATATTTTATTTTATTTTCATTTATTAGTTTAGCAATGTGTATTCATGGCTTTCCAATTCATTGTCAAATTTTAAATGTAATTGTGAGGACATTTACATTTGATTTGACATTGTTTGATAAGGCACACGTGAAAATGAACTGTTGAATCTTGGTTTGCTATAGTGTCTATAAAAGAGACCAACAGTAGCCTACTACACAATCCAGAAAGTAGTTGGTTTGCTATAGTCTCTATAGAAGAGACCAACAGTAGCCTACTACACAATCCAGAAAGTAGTTGTAAAAAATGTGCATTATAATTTTGACTTAGAAAGGTTACATTACATTTGCATTGGTATAAAAAAACATTGCATTGGCATTTATACAGCATAAACCAGAAAATAGCTTATAATATTTAATCATTTATGTTTAAAAACAGATATATAGTAGTTACTGCAGATTGAGCATGTCAAAGGCTCAAGATTTGTGTAGTTCCAGTTTCAGACTAAGACATGATCATATTCAATAGAATTCAATTATATTTATACAACCTTTTACAATAGTATTGTCTCATATCCAACGCATTACTTTGAGGACTGTGCTCTTACTGAATACAGACTGAGCAAAATAGCCCTCCTTTCCTTCCTTGAATGTAAACACACACACACACACGCATACTTAAACACACACAGACACAAAATTTGTCTTTTCAGCTCTGAATATGTGACACTAGTCTCCCTTCTTTCTTCCTCTCTTTCTGTTTGCTTTGTTTATCACGCACACTCAGTTGGACATTTAGCACCAGACTTGGTCCCCCTTCATCCCTTTTAACTGTAACTGCATTTGATGGTAGAGCCTGTTGGTATTTCAAAATAAAACACATAAAATGTACACATTACCTTCTGTTTCTACATTACTTTGAGTTTCAGCTCAAATATTTCCAGCTGGCTTGCTTGAGCAGATATTTCTTCAAGAGTGGCTGACTTCATAAAGGATCTCAAACTTGTCAAAGCAGGAAAAGGTGTAAGCAAGGATTCCAAGCGACACTTTATGCATAACACAAGATGGAGACATTGCCCTTGTTTTTTTTTTTTTTTAAGACTCTGACATTTGTACGTAAGTTGTAAATCAATAGTTTGTTATGACAGTCCTGCTTAGATAGCATATTTATCAATCAAAATTCAAAATTAGACGACTGGTTTCTGTAAGAAAGTATGTATCTGTATCTGCCAATGCAAAAAACCCTCTTCAGATACTGTTATCACGCAACTGACAGAATTCATGACAGAAACAGTTCAATGCACTTGTAATTTATAAATGAGAGTAATCATCTTTACTTTAACATGTGCAATAATGCATCACTCCATGACATCTGACGTGAATAGAAAAGAATCCAAATTACTCTGAATACTTATTTACACAATAAGAAAAACCCAGAGCTATTTAGAAAATTCAGAGCTATTTAGAAAGTGTCTTCAGTGCAATTTGTGGAAACACCCATTTGTGTCCAATTTCTATCATGTCATAAAACAGGTATAGCGCTTAGGAAGTCTAACAGAAGTTTTATAACTATGCAAAAAATGTCTTTGCCTACTCGGCAGTGCAAGTACAATCCTCTGCGATCCACAATTCACGATGCTCCACAATGCTGGATGTTAAACTGCAAGGGAAATGCTGATGTACAAGCCAAAGGGTATCTCTGGTACAGTTGATCATAATTGGAAATTTACAGTGAAACACCATCACTGGAGCTATTAAGGCTCTTTTTCATCATGTATATGAGTCAACCTTTGGTTCAAAAGAATAATTACATCTGTGGCTGGCTTTTTAAATTTGACCGCCTTTTCTGTTTACAGCCATTCAATGGGTTTGTAAGATGAGCATACCAGTGCCACTTGGCAAGACGCATCCAAATCACTATTTCAAGTTCATGTGTAGGGACTCTGATAATGCTACAACCTAAGTATCATGCTATGTCGAGCCTTTTTCATATTTTAAAAATAGTGACTTGGATGTGTCTGGCCAAGTAGCACTGATATGCTCATCTGGCTTGGCAGTCAAACTTAAAAAGCCACCTACAGATGTAAATATAATTTTAAACGAAATTTGATTTATGCTCCTAGTGAAAAAACCCTTAATAGCTTCAGCGTCTGCATTTTACTTTAAGGTTAAAATTGTACCTGGTTCCAAAAAAATAACATAAGTTATAAAATGAACGTTTCACGTGGTGTTGGGTTCAGCTGTTTGCTGAGCTAAGTCACAGATTGAGGCAAATGAACCTGCGAAGATGAACCTCATTGCTGGGTAGAGGGGCTCAGAGAAACCTGAATAAAACGTGTGCAGGTGAGTCAATACATCTCCAGAGACACTGAAGAATGACAGTGTGCCGGCCGACCAGTTCAGGTACACCGCAATTCGGTGAGCGCCAAACACTGGTGCCGGAACCTCCACCCGTCGCTTGTCATGCCGTGCTACATACCGGTTGTCATAACAAGCCAGACTCCATGACCAGCTGTTGTAGCCAATGTTGGTACTGTCTCCAGCAGTGACTTTGTACGATGCTCCGACGACAGTGCCGTACCAACCGCCCCACTCTATCTCCCAATAGGAGCGACCAGACTGCGGCTCACGGCACAGCACCTGCCAGGTGTGGAATCGCTCAGGGTGGTCGGGGTAGTCCTGATTACGATTGGTACAGGCCACGGTCCTGTCGTCCTCAGAGAGGTGCAGATTCCTGCTGGCTGTGTTTGGGTCAAAGGTCAGTTTGCATGCATCTGTGGGGATGAGATGTGCAATGTGCCTTCAGGAATCAAACATGGAATTTAGGGAGCAAATGAAATCATACAACCTCCCAATATGTTTACAATGCAGTAGAATCACATATATTAGAACAGAATTAGTGACCAGAGTGCATTTATTTCACTTTATTTCAAATGGACTTTGACAAGTCATTCTGAAATCCTCCTCCTCCCCTGTACAGGTGAGCTGACTTACATTTCTGCAGTCCAGATCTCAGTCTGCAGGCTTCTCCATATCCAACACTGCAGACAGATAGAGATTTACAAAGCAAATTTACACAGTATACTTACAAATGCATACTTATACATGTACCATGATATCCATATTAACTAAATCTGCAAAACCAGTTGAGCCCATTTGGGATAAATAAATAAATATAATAAATATAATAAATATATAAATATAATAAATATATAGAAAAACATATAGTAATGCTACAATCATTTTAAATGTAATCATAGTTATGCATGTGTCATAGTTATGAGTGTCTCTGTGTGTGTGTGTGTGTGTGTGTGAGTGAGTGTGTATATATATCTGTGTGTGCATTTGAGTTTGAGTCATAAATGTATAAAACCAACCTAACCCCACTTACCACTCCTTCTGTCTTCTCACACCTCCAAACAGGCCATTCAACTTCACCCCCCCCCCCCCCCTCCCATGCACCCACCCTCCAGCCCCTTCATGTCAGCTCCCTTACTTGATCGCCGGGAGCTTGGAGCCAGCATCGATCCGTGTCGCGGCGAGCAGCAGCATCTCTGCTCCCGTGTCTCCAGGGTGGTTGTAGCTCAGATCCAGTTCCAGCAGGTGAGAGGGGTTGGACCTCAGGGCAGAGGCCAGGGAGAGGCAGCCCTCCTCAGAGATAAGACAGCCAAGTAGCCTGGGGAGCAGTTTAGACAGGTTGGGGGGTGGTTGGAGAAGTGGTGAAGTGAAGGTGGATTGGGGGGGTGGGGTTGAACAAATGGTGAAGTGGGGTTGTGGTGGACTGTGGATTGTGTGTGTGTGTTTCGTTGTCTTTTCCTTCTCTGTTTTATCAGGAATTTGTATTAAGCCAAAAAAGGCATATAGTATGTGGAAAGTCTACTGTATTGGCACAAATATAAGACAACCCTGAATATAAGATGACCCCCCTTTTCCAGACTTGTTTTGTTTTGTTGGCATGTAGAAAAACACTGATGTTTGATCAGCATTGCCTATCTGATTGAGGGGTATAAATGGGTTTTTCTTAGTTTGGCCTAAGACAGCTTCTCCTCGAAATCTGTGCAGGCACTGGGTCATTCAGTCACTCAGTAACAATGGCGACATTGCTATCTGAGAGGACGCACGTCTGTCTCCCAAATATGATCGGACATGAAGTGTCCCAGCTTTGCGCATTTAAACACCATATCCAGAATGTTGTCAACACTGGGTCAAGGGATAGTGAAGTGCATGCAAACCCATTCATTCTTTTACACCACTCAAAGCTAGACAACCCCCCTTTTTTCAGAGGTATTTACAGGAAAAAATTCAAGCCAATTTGGTACATGTACTATTGATAAATACCAACTTCATTTTGACCATGCTAAAAATAACATTCTCCGATAGCCCCTCATTTCATGACTTGGCCCAAAAAGATTTTGACAAGACAAGACAAATTTCCTGACTCTTCATGTCTAGAATAAACTTTATAAAAATTCCACGATATTCCAGAAATTCCTTGACCCATTGGAACCCTGTTATGATCCACAGACAGACAAAGTCAAGGTCAAGATATGATCCAGATAGCAAGTGAAGAACTGGTCTTGTTGATTAAAGGTCATCAGTGGATTATATCTACAGACAGTGATAGCAGTTTGGGTTATGATGCAAAACTACATTTTACAGAAATAGATTTATTAGTACTGTCAAAGTTAACACATTAACGCATTTGATGAGTGTAAATATTTTTAGAAAGTAAAAGGTTTTTTTTTTAACGCAAATTAATCATGCAGATGCATATGTCACTATTCAGTGCCTTCCTTACTTTGGCTTTGACACACAATTCACAGAAAGTCTGATACAAACTACTGCTTAAATTACGGTAAATTGAGGCTTTGGTCTCTTTTCTCTTCTAAGGTATGGTTATCTAAAACAACCACTGGGGTTGTTCTGATTTTGAGTAGTTCGACTTGATAAAAATATAAGAACTACATTTTGATAGACATTACCTGAAATTCAAAATAAAAATAATTTTTGCAGATTTTATATTGTTTAAATGTTCTTATATTGTTTAAATGTTCTAAAATATATACATATACAT
This sequence comes from Tenualosa thibaudeaui, assembly GCA_027481765.1. Classification (NCBI taxonomy): domain Eukaryota; kingdom Metazoa; phylum Chordata; class Actinopteri; order Clupeiformes; family Clupeidae; genus Tenualosa; species Tenualosa thibaudeaui. The sequence continues at coordinate 1,026,938 of JAIFZK010000159.1, forward strand.
CAATATACAAACTAAACTAAGAGAAACAAACAAAACAAACAAAAAAAAACTTACAGATAACATTCACAGGGTGTACCTCAGTATCTCAAGTTTGCACTGTCCACTCCCCAGTCCAGCAGACAGAAGCTTGGCACCGCTGTCTCTCAGGTCGTTGTCCGTGAGGTCCAGTTCCCTCAGCGTGGACTTGGGTCGCTGGAGCACCGAGCCTAGGAGTCTGCAGGACGTCTCAGTCAGACCACAGGATGCCAGCCTGTGAAGGTAAAACCCAAAGAATATACATCAATGTACATATACACATGGTAAAAAAACAGGTATATACAATTAAATACACGCACACACACATAACATACATAAACACACACACAAACATACGCACACACATACATAAACACACATACACAGAATGAATGAGAGAGAAGGAGAGAATTAGAGAGATGGAGAGAAAGAAATTGCATTCTAATACTAATTTAATGATACAAGTGAACTGGGCAGCCTGTTTCTATTACTGAAGGATTGTGAGAGTAGCAGTCACCCAGCATTCACACATTTTGGACATAAAAAATGTACGTGATGCAGTAAAATTATCTTCTGTATTATTTCACTCAGAACCCATAAATAAACACTGTATAATCATAATTATTATCAAGATTTATTTTGTGGTTTGACTACTCTCAACATGCCCTGACAAAAAAAAAAACACACAACAACACAGCTGTCCTGTACATGTAAGAAGGGTAATGCTTCCAGGACCAACCTCAGTGTCTCGAGCGTGCAGTGAGGGTTCTTTAACCCTTTGCAGACCAGCGTCACTCCGGAGTCCTTGAGCTGGTTGCCGCTCAGGTCCAGCAGCCGGACGTGACACTGAGGAGACTGGAGAGCAGAGCACAGACTCCCACAGGACTTCTCTGTCAGCTTACACTCCGGGACTCTTTACAATGGGCAGTTAAATGAATAATAGAAAGATCAGTCCTAGATTTATAAATCAGAGGCTCATGAATTCTTTAAAGGGAAGCTAAATGGAAGAAAAAATCTGACCCAGATTTACGCATTTGGAGATTACATGAACGACAACAGATACAATATTTTGTATTTTTTGTACATGTGAAAAGATCACTACATACAGCAGCAATGTAGCATTACAGTCAAGGACGTTTTGGGCAACAACCCATTAGGACTGTCCATAAAATGGCAGAAATATATAATAGCTAGATAATGTAATAACATGCATGGTCAGTGCTGACAAGCTACATACACCATATGAGTTTAAAGTCAATACCTACTGCCTAAACAAAACAATATAACATGTAAATTGTTATGAACAGAAAACAGTATTGGATTATATTGGCTGTGGGTACAGCTGTCGCAATAACCGCAAAAATGAATCACCGCGGTACTAAGAGGCCCACCGCAGTGCATGTTGGGACACCACCACCACTCTCAATGAGAGCATATAAAGCTATATAATAATAAGCTACTAATATTACTATACTATATATTCCTATATATTCTATGAGTTCAGCAATTTAGTAGCCTAACTAACAAAAAGGGCTGCGGTATCACCGCATACGTGTTGAGCCACTACGATGCACCGCAGGCGAAATTCCCTAACCGCGACAGCCCTAGCTGTGGGTTAAAGTGAAGCAACTGACTCAGACATTTACGGTGTTGGGGTGGTATGGTTTTGAGAAGCCACATACAACATATGAGTTTAAAGCCAATACCTCCTGTCAAAACAAAACAGTATAACATGTAAATCACAGTTTTGGCTTATATTGTCTATGAGTTGAAGGGAAGCAACTGACTCATTGATTTAGGGTGCTTGTTGGGCCAGTGTGGAAGCAGCTTTATACTCAAAGTTGAATAATCAATAACTCCCCATACACAGGCTATTTCCGTAGAAGACAAGTCTGTTCGTCATGTTATCTGAAGCGACATACAATACAAAAAAATACTATAATAAAAACAAAAAGTACCTGGCTAAAAATTAAAAATGTGACTTTATTTCAATGTTGTCTACAGATATGGAATGTAGATATTCTGATTTGGTGGCTCAGCTGGTCATTTCAGTTCATTTACCTCAGTATCTCCAGCTTGCTGTTTTGACTCTGCATGGCACTGAAGAGTCTATCTGCTCCTGCGTCCTGCAGGTCGTTGCGGCTCAGGTCCATCTCCACTAGGTGGCAGTCTGCTGACTGTAGAGCACAGGCCACTATCTCACAAGACGACTCTTTGAGGCTGCATGCGGCAAAACTAAAAGAGCAGAGATGCCATTGGTTTGTTTTAGTTTTAAGGATTGAGTAGAGAAAGAATTGATGCAACAAAGAGTAATGCAGTTGTTTCTATCTGGAATGATTTTTTTCAGTTTACGACTAAGAATCAGCAATGGAGCTGTACCACAACTGTGTTGACACATTCAGTTTGAACTGAAATTATTTCATATAGCCAAATATACTGATAGATAGAAATATATTCCAATGAGGAGAGAATTTTGTTGACAAAAAATCTTTCCACCACTATTTATCATGTTAAACTAACGAAACAAAAACGAACAAAAAACAACACAAAAACAACAACCATAACAAACAAGGTGAATAAAAATCACAAGATGAATCTGTGTCACAGTAAACATCCTGCGCTGGAGGATAAATAACAAAAATGTGTGTGACTCACAGAGCCTTTCTGCAGCACCTCACCACAGGGACCAGCCTCCTCTTCCCTTCATTCGATGAGGTGTTGTACTTCCTCAGATCGACCTCATCCAGCACCTCCCCGGACATGAGCAGCACGTGGGCTAACGAGGAGCAGAAAGAGGGGGAGAGGGCCTTTCTGGAACCTTCTGTGCTCAGGTACTCCTGGATCTCCTTGTGCATGGAGTGGTCGTTCATCTCCACCAGACAATGGAAGAGGTTGATGCACCTTTCGGGGGAGAGGCCCTTGCCCTTGTAGGTCTTGATGTACTCGATCATGTGACCAACGGTCTCAGCACTTGGCTGCAGGCGTGGCAGAAGCCCTCGGAGCAGCTTCTGATTAGATTCAAGGGTGATGCCAAGAAGAAACCGCAGGAACAGGTCCAGGTGTCCGTTCCTGCTGTTAAGAGCGGTGTACAAGGCATCCTTGAGCAACCGTTCCAGGAAAAGTTCTGGGTTGCCATTTCCAGGTCGACCTTTGGAGCTCCGTTTCCGCAAGAGGGGCTTGAGCTCCTCAAGGTTACCATTGGCGTGGGTTAGAAAGGTGTGGAAGGCGGCAAGGAACTCCTGGATGCTCAGGTGTACAAAACAGTAGACCTTCTGCTGATAAAACACTGACTCCTCCCGAAATAGTTCGGTACACATCCCTGAGTATACTGAAGCTTCCTCAACGTTGATGCCACACTCCAGCAGGTCATCCTCATAGAACATGACATTTCCTGCCATCGTTTGTTTGAAAGCCAACTCTGCCAACTTTCGGACAGCTTCCCCATGGGACATCAGGAGCCCCCCCTTGTCCGTTCCTCCATGCCCGCCATGGTACTTCTGATCCTTGATGCTCATCTGGATAAGAAGGAAGTGGGTGTACATCTGCGTTAATGTCTTAGGAATCTCGCCGTTTTCCTTCTGTCTTTTCAGGATCTGTCCAAAGACAGTTGCAGCAATCCAGCAGAACACGGGGATATGACACATGACCTGGAGACATTGGGATGTTTTGATGTGCATGACAATGAGCTCGGCCTGTGCAGTATCCTCGCATCTCCTCCTGAAATACTCCTCTTTCTGGGCCTCATTGAATCCACGGACTTCAGTCATCTGGTCAACATACTTGGTAGGGATCAGACAGGTTGCTGCTGGCCGAGAAGTGACCCACAACAGGGCAGAGGGGAGCAGATTTCCTTGAATGAGATTTGTGATCAGCTCATCCACAGATGCAATTTTGCTCACGTCGAAGAAAGCTTCGTTGCTTTGGAAGTTCAATGGCAGGCGGCTTTCATCTAGGCCGTCGAAGATCAAAACGGTTTGGCTGTCGTCGTAGTACTTGTCAACGTCGCCCAGGCTCTTGAGCTCAGGATGAAATCCAAGCAGGAGCTTCTGAAGACTGTATTTCTCTTTGACTGAGTTCAGCACTCGGAAAGGGAACACAAACACAAAGCGGATGTTCTGATTGGCTTTCCCCTCTGCCCAATCGAGAACAAACTTTTGGACGGAGACAGTTTTCCCAATCCCCGCTACACCTTTCGTCAGCACAACTCGAACCTGACCTTCTTCTCCCGGCAAAGGTTTGAAGATGTCGTTACAGTTGATAGGTGTATCCTGTGCCGTCTGCTTCTTGAATGCAGTTTCAAGTTGCCAGACCTCATGTTCATCATTCATGCCTTCACTGTCTACTTCCGTGATGTAGAGCTCTGTGTAGATCTTATTGAGCAACTTCTTGTTTGCTTTGGTCTCAATGCCCTCAAATACGCACTCAAAGCGCTTTTTCATCCTGGCTTTATGGTCGATGAGAACTTCCTGGAGAATTGCTTCATCTGGAAGTACAATGGAAGAACATACATAATCAACCACATGACACGATGGGTTTGGAAAATCCAAGGAGGCCTAAAATATACACATTTATACACAAAAGTACAGTAAAATGACTATGAGTGTGTAATAACTGAAACTCCTTTTTCATAAGTCTGTTAGATTGTAATGTGTTGTTATTGTGTGTTCTGATGTAATGCGTAATGGTGTTGAAAAAACTAACTAACTAAATAAATAAATATAAGATTAATAAATCAGTTAAATGCAAATACAGCAAATAAGTAAACAGAGAGAAGACTGCAACTCATATCTCACATGCTCAACACTTTCATAATGATTCCTTACCTTGCTCTTTGTCAGACCACCTTCTTCCTTTATTGAGAGAATAGGAATTATATTTTTTAAAATCATCTATTCAAGCACATGACAAACAAGAACCAACAACCATGAGAACTAAACCAACTTTTTCACGCCTTTCATGCAAGAGCTAATAAACATTTTTTTCAATGTTCAATTTACCTAATTCACTCATTTATTTGCATGGACAAATTACCGTAATACCTTACCATTGATGTTGGATTGTGTTTCACTGTTGAATATAACCGGCCCATTGATTTGACAAGCAGCAAATGAGGGGTTACAAATGCTGCCTCCACTTGTGGCTGTAGCGATGGAGCTCATGACAGGAGCTGAGAGAAAGACATTACAGTTTTTCACAAATGCTGAAACACTAAACTCCATTCTCTGAGCCAAATGCTGAAACACTAAACTCCATTCTCTGAGCCAAATGCTCAAACACTAAACTCCATTCTCTGAGCCAAATGCTAAACATTAAACTACATTCTCCGAGCCAAACGTTCAGTGGCTTAGACATATTAACTACACATTCACAGTAGTTCTGCACACAGGGAATGATAAAGAAGAAAGTAAAGAGTGGAAGGGAGGGTGAGAAATAGTGATTGGATGGAGGGAGAGACAAAAGGCGAAAATAAAGGGCATTAGAAGAGAGATGTACAAAGAGAACAGACAAAGGAGTGAGAGAGAGAAAGGGGAAAAGAAAGAGAGACAGAGAGAGACACAGAGAGAGAGGGAGAGCAAAAGTAGGAGAGAAAAGGAAATAAGAGACAGAGGGAGCAAAAGTAGGAGACAGAAAGAGTTAAGAGAGAGAAGGAATAAAAGCAAAAGAGTGAGACAAAGATAAAAAGAGAAAGAGAGTAAGAGAGACAGAGAGAGAGACAGGGGGGGGGGGAGAATGGGTGTATATTTAGACCACAACACTTAAAACTTTAATGTGTCATGCAGGGAGGCATAATCTCATAAAAGATTTATTAATGAGAACACAAGGCTGTGGACTTTTTGTTTACAAGTTTGCCTTATGTGGTGCTTAGGGCACAAAGATAATGTAGTGCTTATGTGGTGCGTAGGACACACAGATGTAGTGCTTATGTGGTGCTTAGGACACACAGATAATGTAGTGCTTATGTGGTGCTTAGGACACACAGATGCAGTGCTTATGTGGTGCTTAGGACACACAGATAATGTAGTGCTTATGTGGTGCTTAGGACACACAGATGTAGTGCTTATGTGGTGCTTAGGGCACAAAGATAATGTAGTGCCTTTTTGGTGCTTAGGACACACAGATAATGTTGCATTCACAACACAAGCATTATAGACAGAGTGTCTAAATTTAAATTACATGGAAATTATAACTAATTTTTTTATGTTTTCACTGCAAAATTCACACAAAGACCTTCAACACTCAACAACATTCACATGTGTCAGTCATAAACAAAAACTTCCACATGTGTATCTGTCAGACAGACAAACACATTACTAATTCAGAGGTAAATTTGGGAATATGTTTGGGAATATGTTTTGAATTATGAATGGGCACTTACCATTTGTAGGACTAGCACATCCTTTTGCATAGCCTGCTGCACACGGTGGATGTGACTGGGCCATGTGCTGATCAGTGCAGCGGGGACAGGCGACGCTCCCTGATGGGTCACTCAAGACATGCTGGCTGCCTTCACAGCGGCACTGGCCCTGAGTCAGAGGAGGCCCAGATACTCTGCAAAACATGAATAAGAGAAAGGAGTGGGTGTTTGTACATATACATTCATACACACACACACATATATATATATATATATATATATATATATATATATAAAGAGGGAACACGGAACACGAGAGACAGAGAAAGAGAGAGTGAGAGTAAGAGAGAGAGAAAGAAAAAAAAGAGAGGCAGGGAGAGACAGAGTGAGTTGGTCAAAGAGGATTATTTACAGTAATTAGGCTATTTGAAGAAAAATATGATATAGGCTGCCATTACCTTTCCATTGTTGGACTCCTGAAGTTGTTCAATCTGTTTCAGTCTTCATCTACAATAACGCAAGAAATACAGTCCATCATTACACTGCCTGCAGCACCCTGCCTAATCCACTCACTGTAGAGTCTGGAAATACAAAATTTACTCGCTCACTGTATAGTGGTTAGTGTACTCTTTCTGTAGAGTTGTTTTTCCATTATTCGACAGAGGAATAACTTTAAAGAGCCGAGAATGCTATTTTTGTCTTTGGTAGGCTATATTGTGCCTTTGTGAACTTTAATATCAGAGTATAACCTTCCTAATTATAACATCATCAATTGAAACATGATCGCATGGGACTATCATTATTACTCGCTTTCATTAATATGTTAAATCAAAACTGGTGATACCTTCTCTTTTAGTAGGCCTAATAGGCTAATACATTACAGGACAGTGAAATAGGCAACCCCACTAATAAGCCTAAGGAAGGTAAATATTGGGTTATCCGCAATGGATGAAAATGCCCTACTGACTATTAGAACAAGGAACAGATGACTAAATTTGGTGGTGATCCGTAACACCGTCTGGAATTTATATTGGGCCAGTGACCCTGTAATGCCTTCGCTGATTTCGGCGCTTTCCGAGTGCTTTTCTAGTGTAGGTTGCGGTGGACAAGTGATATTCTTTACTGAAGCCGCAGCACAGTTCCCCATTTCGATCCGATTTTCTTGCTTTCTTTCTTGGTTACTTATTTGGTGGTTGGTGTTGTGCAAATTTTAACCCACCATGTTTATGGGAGTAACTAGAGGTTACAGTAATTCAATGTGTGACGACATATCTTACCTTGCGGAGCTGTGAATCCCAGTAAAACCTCGAGAATTCTTAAAAACTTCATGATGACTTCAAAACTTCAAATTTCAGAAAGCCGAGGTTGTCGGCCAGATGTCTTTCTTACTTTCTTACACCGAAGTCTTAGCGTAGCCTTTTGTCTATGCGTATAGTTGCACTTTCGATTTCTCATCAGCAGTAGTAATAGTTTTCCATCGAAAAGTCAAACTGGCGCTAATAAAACTGCAACAATCGTGCATTTTGGCCTAACGTATTGATGAAATACAACGAAACTATAGGATAAGAGGAGGATTAAACCTCTAGGATTAAACCTCTGGCGATCTTGCATAATCAGGAAGTCTGATGGTGAGCCATGGCGTCATCGTATTTCCTGTAGTTATTCCCATCTCATTCCTTTATCAAGAAAACTT
>JAIFZK010000159.1:1045000-1065000 GCA_027481765.1 Tenualosa thibaudeaui
AGACATTTCCGATCCTTGATTAAGATTAGTTGGATCACGTTCAATGCCGTTGTATATTCCCCGATATAGCATGGATGATATGGTATTTCGTTCTGTATGAATGTGCAACGGTCAACTTGATACAAACTTCTTCAAAGTTCCTTGGTTACCATTCTGATAAAAATCTACTTGCTTTGGAACTATTCTATGACCACTCTGCGGAAGAATCATATTTGGCTATTTGAAGATAACTTACAAATTTCATTACTGTTTGTGAATTTTGTAGCAATTTTCAAGGTATATATGGTAACCATTTTACCAATAACCAATAAGTCCATTCTATACCATGGATGTAGCACAGTTGAGGTTTAATGGCACTCAGCTTTGGTGCTATATTTATGGTATACAGACACAGAATGGCCTCTCGGGGCTTAATGCTTAATAATATCATTATGAACAGAGGCTTTGTCAAAGCAAATGCAAAATAGCCGTATATCAATAATAGTTTTAACACACTAGTGTACAGTATATTGGGTTTGATAGGTGTATTATATTGTTAATTGATCTTGATATCTAGATGATATTCATCCCATTAATAGGCTTTTGATGTAATATTGCACAAGGAGAGAGACATACATTTACAAACACTTCAGAATTTATATTAGTTACAATTATAATATGTCAACACATATTATCAAGGTTCAAAGGAAAACTTTAATACATTTTTGAAGTTTTTAACCTTTCTCTCTCTCTGTTCCTCTTTCAGCCTAGGATGGGAGGTGTCTGCTGCTTCCTGCTTAGGTTCCAGCAGGTGGCGCCCTCTTTCCCGTGCTGCATAATGCACACACACACACACACGTATGCACGTACACATATACACACGTGTGCTCACTTACAGAAAGGCACACAAACATGCATATACAGGTCCGTCCACACAAATCCATTCACACTCAATGTAATACAGACAGTGGTGCACAGGTTTTCACAAACACACACACACCCAAGCACACACAAATCCACCCACACACATTATATACTACAAAAGCCACAATGTTGCATGCTTTGCCAATGGCCATTGCTATCTATCCACAATGGGATTTCAAAACAAATGCCAATTTTGCTGCTATTTCTATGTAGGGCCAGACCAAGATAAAAAAATAAACAATAAAACGGATTCTTTTTCTTTCTTTCTTTATTTAACAATTAATAGGGTTTAATAAGCTCTAATATAATATATTGTATAAATGTAACAGAGGGGAGAGGTTAAGGGTTCAAAGTCAACAAATTTGGTTGCTAAAGAACACAAGCAATTCCTCAACTTATGCATTATCCATTTATCTCTCCTCTGACTATTAGCCATTAACTCTTCCAGACCATTCCATTCCAACTCTCCCACTTCCTGCTGGTGTGTGAGTGTATGTGTGTGTGTGTGTGTGTGTGTGTGTGGTGTGTGAATGAAAAAGATACATTAGGCAGAACACTGCATTTTTCAACTCAACTGCCATCCAGCACATTCAATGAAATCAAAACTGTTCTTAAATGAAGTCTAATAGAAAGGTGTGTAGAAAAGTAGAACGCAACAGCTTATATTCAGAGATGAACTCTGTAGAATTTTTAGCTTTCAACACTCATATATGACATAAAAATAGCAATAGATTTGAACAAAACAATTGCTTTGAAATAATATCAGTAAAATAGGCCATACTTTGTGTCAGGATCACTGATACAATTGGCATGCTACTTAGCAAGTTTAGTCTATATTTTGTACCACACTCTATTGAATACCATTAGAAAAAAATACATTCATTTGGTGTGTTTGGTACACCATCAGATGCATTAAATATTAGCAAATACAGGTCCTGTATACAATAAAAACAAAAGACAGCTGAAGAGTATCATAGACTTAAAGGTACATTAAATGCAACTCATTACACCCAGGCCCAGGGACAGTTTAATCTGGATCAAAGAGAGCCAGATTTGGAAGTCCCATGTTTTGGCGAAGTTGTTCAAAAGTAATTCCTGTTACTATAATTACTATTAATTTACAATTACATCAACAGGTCACTGACAATTTAACTGTGCAAAATAGGTAACCCCTAAATTCAAACATTCATTTTTCATCATTGTGCTTAAAACCAAACATTTCATATTGTGATAGGAATATGGAAGTGCCCAAGTGAACATTAAATTTATCATGGACATGGACAATTATGTATTTGGAAACCATGTGATCGCTTTTCAAAACATGGTATTTGTTGCGTATGCTAACAAATTTGCTATAAATATGTCACAGTATTTAGTGCTTATGCTTATAAAATCTTTACAAATATGACACATTTCTTGTGCTGATTTCCATTTCCCTGATATATTCATGAATACTTTAATGAATATGGTAAAAATGGCTTTTTAGGCATCAGTTCTGTTTAGAATGAATCAGTTATGTTTAAAAGATCAGCTAAGAAAAAGATCTTGCATGCAGTGAGGCAAAGCGCAGTGGGTCACACACAGTGAAGGTCTCTGGTCGTCTCATAATTGAAACTGACCCGTACTTGCATTGCTCTTCAAAGGCTGCAGGTGAAGATCAAAGGTCAAAAGTCAACCAGAGCTCCAATGCTTTTAGATTAATCAAATGTTACTTTGATTCAAAATTCAAAAAGTTAAGTGTTGATGTAAAAGAATTATGGTATCCTCAGACAAGGATGAAACTATACATACGCTAACATACTATACATACATACATATACATACTATACATATACTATACTAACAACCTATAGGCCAGTCTAACTGCTGGAGTTTTAGAAGGGAGTTCATTAAGAACTGGCAAAACAATGTTGTTTTACCTGCTGGCTGTTGCTGGAGGGGTTGGATATGTACTCTGTGTACATCCTCTTTTCTGGAGTGCAAATGCTGCGCAGGAACTTGGCATACTCCTCTCTCACCTGCAGGGGGCAGTGTTGAATAAGACACACTCTGAAAACATGAATTTACACAGATCCAGTAGTGCATTACACTTAAATTCCTTTTTGAAATGAGTTAAATCTTCACGAGTTTAATATTTAAATACTTATAATACTTAATTATAAAGCTCTCTCAGAATGCTGTGGATGTGGATTGTTTCAATCACTTTAAAGGGGCCTTCCCAACGTTCGGAGGTCAGTTATTTCTGTATGGAACAACTGTCAATAGCAAAGAGTTTTGTTCTACAGGTTGACATATTCAGAACATTCCATGCATGGAGACCATGACCTTATCTTCTAACCCTAACCCTCCACTTTGTGTCACGTTCCTGTTCATCCTGCTGGGACTTATTTTCCCATGACCAAGGGACAATACATTATATCCCTTAAATATATTTAAATTGAATAGAATTTTCTAAACTGAAAACTAAGACTTAATGCAGCAGTTTTAGGCACATTCAGAAAGAATCCTGCCACATTTCTGAAAGTCAAACATCTTGGGATCCAGGATCTACTAAATCGTTGTTTCCATTTCCTGAACACAAAAACACATCTTGTTTCTGGTGGTACAGGAAATGAAAGGAGATTGCAGAGGCAACATTTCACCAGACTGGCAAACGCATCCTGAGCCTTTCATGCAAGAGTGTGATGCATGTAACTCTGCAATACAGTGAATGTATATATGTATATAAATACACTCACGGGTTTAGACATGAGGCAGTGCATGATAAAGATGAGCGCCCCCTGCAGGCTGTTGAGGATGGTGAAGAGGTAGACCATGGCCTCACTCTGGAACATGAAACAGCCAAACATCCACATGCCACCCAGAATACAGAGCTGAGCCACCGCAGCCATTGTGAAACCCCTACAGCGAGAGAAGAGAGAGAGAGAGAGAGAGAGAAAGGAATGGAAAAGATAGACAGTCCAGGGAAGGGAAATGTAGTATTAAATATCCTTTAAGAAACCCAATAAAATAGTTACATCATAAGTTTTTAAAACTATGGATAAGCTATTGGCAAGTATGTGTGTATGTGTGTACATGATAGTTTTCACTAATTTCACTAATTCATAGTAACTAACATGTAACAGTGTAATTGCGCAACAAAACCCCAAACAAGTTCAAATGTAAAGAGATTACTTTATTTTACTTGAATTCTATTACTTTAATTAATTATTCATTTAATTATATTACTTTAATTTACAAACATTTTTTTGCAGAAGGGTGGGATTGACCACAAGAGATCAGAAGCGTGTGGTGTGTGTGTATGTGTGTGGTGTGTGTGTATGTGTGTGGTTGTGGGTTTCCGTTCTTTCAAGATTAGGCCTACTTTACAACTCTTTTTTGGTAAAACCATGAACTACTTTCACCTAGGAAGGTGCATTTTGCAAAACCCATTTACCCTTTTTGCAAAATTCTAAACTAGGGCTGTCAAACAATTACAATTGTTAATTGCCATTAACATTGCCTTTAATTGCCATTTTTACAATTTTTGCTAAAACATATTTCCCAAAACCTCCCAACATCTCAACCTCACAAATCTCAAAAACACAAATCCTATATTTTAGCCTAGATTCACAAAACCCTACATTCGTCTTCTAATATTATTGAGTAATCACCTCAAAACAGTTGAAACTGTATTCAAACACTCTGCCACTTTACACACAGGCCACTCAAAACTATAATCCTAAAATTTGACAAAATTGTGCTTAGAAAAAAAATGCACCAACCGAGGTGAAAGTAGTCTACAGTTTTGCCAAAAAAGAGACCCTAAATGTTTTACTTTGCCCTAGGCTTACTGGAAACAGACGTGACATTCAAAAAGCATGCACACACTTGCTTTTTCACTTTCTTGCTATGATCAGGTGGAATACAATAGACATGCACCCACAGACACACATAGACACACACACACACGTACTTGATCATCTGTATGTTAGAGAGTTCGGGGTTGAGACTGGTGAGCTTCTCGGCCAGTCTCCAGAGTGTGACGATGAAGAAGAAGGCATTGAGGAAGATGATGATGCACACAGGGCCGAAGAACGCCCAGATAAAACCACGCTCCAGAGACAACCAGCAACTGAGAGAGAAAGATGCTAATTTATCACAAATGCAAACTCACACACACACACACACACACACACACACCCACACCCACACGTGCATAGAGACTCACTGTTGGTCGGTGCCGTATCCTTGCGGGTAGGCGATGGCGGAGATGATGACGATGGCGAGTGGGGCTCCATAGCCGGCGGCCATCATGTAGGCGGGGCGGAGGCTGGTGTGGAAGACCAGCACCACCATCCTGTAGAGCTGCACCCCCTCCAGCAGCATCCAGCTGAACGCAGACAGGAAGAAGTAGTGCAGCAACCCCGCCACAAAACCACAGCCAGGCTAGATGAGAGAGAGAGATACAGAGATACAGAGAGAGGGAGAGAGAGAGAGAGAGAGAGATACAGAGATACAGAGAGAGATACAGATATATATATATATATATATATATATATATATATATAGAGAGAGAGAGAGAGAGAGAGAGAGAGAGAGAGAGAGATACAGAGAGGGAAAGAGAGAGAGAGAGTATGTCTACAGTAGATATGGAAGACAGCACGTTTCCACAGACACTTAGGTTGTGGTTATCCTGTGTGTCCCCCATACCTTGGAGAACTGTTATGTACTGTTATATTTTTATTTACTTTTTACTTTACTAGTTTTACTTTCTTTCATTTTTGTAAAGCATACTCTGTGTTTGAAATCTTGCCTCGCCCTGTCAAGGAGTTTCCTTTTACTGTGTGTAGGCGACATCTTTGTTTCTTACTCTCATAAAACCACTTTGAGGCAAATGCTCATAAATTATTATGACAGTAATATATCACACGCACTAGACATACTCATGAAGCCCTGTATGTTGACGTCACAGAGGGCCGTGACCTGTGGTTGGAGGGTGTGCACTGGGAACTGGACTATGAGAAAAATGCCTGCTATGATGGGGAATTAAGAACTGTGAAGAACTGTGGCTGCTGTTAACTTAGATAGGATGTCCCTTCCTCGTGTGAATATAAATTGTCTGTTATGACAGCTGCACAAATGGGCTCACCTCGAATGACAAACAAGTACACACACACACACACACACACACACACACAGACAGTTATTTCCACTGGTAGTGGAACAGCTCCCTGTTCATATCCATATGACCACAGTGACACATTCAGAAGGGGAATTTCAGTCATGAGAACAGGAGGTCTTAGGAGCTTAGACTGACAGACAAGTTCATATGCTCACACGTATACATTCACACATTCACACTTCCACTACTACTGTTTTTGACAACATCTTGTAACAACAAACATATACTCTATTGTAATCTAATCTTGTTTTTGTTTAATGGGAAAAATTCTTTGTTAAAAATGGAGGGCGCAATTACTACAGACACACACACACACACGCCTACCTTCTGTGCTCGGCTGATGCCGCAGAGAAAGACGAGGTCGGCGAGGAAGAGGCAGAGCGCCAGGTGGAGGTGGATGGTGGTGCGCGTGCCCTTGATGGAGCGACAGAGGCCAAAGGTCAGGATGCAGATGAACAAACACACCAGAGACACGGCCAGACCGATCCACGTGATCAGCTGCAGCTCAAAGGTGTGCTGGAGGAAAGAAAGATAAACAAACTCATCTCTCTGAACTCTGAAATCAAGGAAAAATAAACACTGAAAAAAAGAAAAAGAAGAAAGAAAAGGAAAAAAGAAGTGATTAAATACAAAGGAAAAAAAGAATGAAAAGAAAGAAAGAAAGAAGGAGAAATACAGAGAGAGGAGTGTTCACCTTGATGAAGAAAGAAAGAAAGAAGGAGAAAGACAGAGAGAGGAGTGTTCACCTTGATGAAGAAAGAAAGAAGGAGAAAGACAGAGAGAGGAGTGTTCACCTTGATGAAGAAAGAAAGAAAGAAGGAGAAAGACAGAGAGAGGAGTGTTCACCTTGATGAAGAAAGAAAGAAGGAGAAAGACAGAGAGAGGAGTGTTCACCTTGATGTCATAGAGGGCCATGAGGACGGCAAAGCTGCTGAGATGGTTGCAGTTGCAGACGGTGTGTGTGCTGTTGGAGGTCGACACACACCCATTCTGAGACCAGGCGTCTTTGTCCCAGAACACACACACATAGTCTAAAGTCTTAGACTTCTTCTTCTCCTGCAGGGAAAGACATGGAGGGAAAAGAGAGAGAGAGAGAGAGAGAGACAGAGAGAGAGAGATTCATAATTAATTGTGGGTTGAAGAAGGATTTATTTAGGTGTTGACTGATTGATTGATTGATTACTTGATAAACTGATTTGTTGATCAACCCTATCTAACTGATTATTTGCTTAATTGCTGGATTAATTGATTGCGCACATTGTTCTTCTCCTGATTGTGTCTGAAGGCAAGGCTGATGTTCTGGTCCAGTCTGTGTGTATCTGGATTGCTGACGCAGGCCGTCACCACGTTGGAGACAATCTGGAGATGGAGCTCCTCCTTCTTCTGCTCCTCCACCTTCTTCTGCTCCTTCCTCTCCTTCTCCAGCTTGGCCCTCAGGGCCTGGAAGGAGGAGTCAGGGGTGGAGTTCAGGCTCTTGTAGCTGATCAGAGCGGCCACTGTGAAACCTGAAGAGGAGAGAAAATACTGGTCTCATGTGACGTGTGTGTGTGTGTGTGGTGTATATATACATATATGTGTGTGTTTGTGTGTATGTACCTGGGTAGGTGCCATTACCAGCAGCAATTGCCCAGCTGGTATAAAAGGAGGCGTTTCCTGTGCTCAACATGACCGGCCCAGTGGGAGGAGTTTTGCCTCTTTTCACTGCTAACTCTGCCTCTGTTATTAATCAAAGGCAGTCGTGTCAGGAGAGACATTGATAATGTCTACTATAACACAGCTACAGAGACAGAGAGAGAGAGAGACAGAGAGAATGAGAGAAACAGCGTGTCTCCATCTGTGTCTCAGTGCCCATAGTATTTTCACACAAAACAAAAGAAGATTAAACAAAGGTGAAGGAGAGTAAACAGCTGTTATACCAGACAAAAGTATCAAAGAGTTGCAATTGTGAGAGGAGTAAATCTGAACAGCAAAAAGTCAACAAAAGTCATTGTCTCTCTTTCTCTCTCTCTCTCTCTCTCTCTCTCTCTCTCTCTGAGCGCATGTGCAGAGTGAGTGGGCGGAGCCAGAGTGCAGCGTAGCCAGAGGCTTCTAAGTGAGTGAGGACTTGGCCACTGTGCTGGGAACGACTGTGTTCTTTATTCTACCTTTCTACCTTTTTTGTTTAGTGTGTGATTCTATAAGGTGTTTTGGTAAGTCATACGGCAGGTGGAGGAGGTGTGGCAGGGGAGAAGCTCCCTCAGCGTTGCCTAAGGGCAGTCCTAGAAGGGTCACCTGACAGACCCGAAAGACCTCAGTTGCTTTTAATGAAAGACTTTGTCAAGCTAAAATAACTACATTATGCCATTTAGTGGATGTTTGTGGTGCTGAACTAAAAAAATGTGGAAGGCATATAAGCTCAAATAGGGTTTAAGTTTCTTTGCATTGTCTACAGCTTCTACAGTACAGACAGTTTCTAGAGTGTCTGAAGTCTGTTTTAGCATCAGGTGAAGGAAATAGTAGAAGAAAGTCCAGATTCACGTGACCCTTTTCCAGGGTTATATCTGGATCCTAAATTGGATGAATGTGAGAGATCCTTTTTATTGTCCTCAGACCAATGTAATGGGTGTGATTGCAACTGGTGGTAAAGCTACAATACGTACAAAATGTGTGTTAAAATCTTGAAAAAATGGCTAATTTCAAAAACAGGCAGACCTTGCGTAATGCTTTAATGATAGATGTGACATTAAACCCCAATCGAGCGCCTCATAGAAGACACCATTAACCAAAAGAATAGGAGAACTGCAATGGAGGGTTTTACATGGTATTGTAGTAACCAATTCTTTTACAACAGTTCTAAATCCAGGAGTAGTAGCAGGCTGTCCTTTCTATTTGCAAAGAGAAACAGGTTTTCATGTTGTTTTTTATTGTTTGATGTTGTTCTCTTTTTGGTTTGAGTTTTTGGAGGGACTTGTTCAAGGATTGTTTATACTTGGTTTTAAATATCTCAGTTTACATAACTAGGAAAAATAAAATACTGTGATTACAATGCTGTGGCTGTTCTTGAGAGCAAGAATACAAATGGAGTTTCATATCTGTAAGTCCATTAATAATGATAATGCTTTTGAATGTATTTGGTGCTACAATGGAGCTTGGTTTTTGCTCAGTGACCGATGGAGAACTAGTCCTTGCACATTGTTTATTATGATATATTTTTATTTATTTGATTTATTTTCATGTATTTCCCCCTCCTGGTTTGGTTGTGATTTTAAAGATGCAATGTAAGAAAATTTTTGTAAATTCCCTCTCTGTGGGTGTATTTGTACCTGTATGCTGTTTTGTTCTGTTTCAGCTGGGGTCCGATCAGCATCATGGCTTTCTCCATTGTGGAGAGCAGGCCTGTGACTTGGCTGCTCTCAATCATGCATTGATCAGAGGATAAGCCCTGTGTTCTGTGCTGTGTGTGTGTGTGTGTGTGTGTGTGTGTGTGTGTGTGTGTGTGTGCATGTACTTGCAGTAGCCTACCTGTATGATTTGACTCCATCTTAGTGCGGTTTTGTTTCAGTTGGGGTCCGATCAGCATCATGGCTTTCTCCATTGTGGAGAGCAGGCCTGTGACTTGACTGCTGTCACTTACAGTTTGCCCAGATGATAACATGTCATCTGTCCCAGTCAGCACATCCTAGACACGAGAGAGAGAGAGAGGGAGAAAGAGAGACAGTGTCAGGGGATAGATAGAGGTGGACAAAGAGAGAGAGAGAAAGAGAGAGAGAGAGTAGTGGTTTAAATTATATAACATTACTGAATGTTAATAAGGCTCCTTGAATTTAATTGTTCTATAACATTACTGAATATTAATAAGGCTCCTTGAATTTAATTGATCTATAACATTACTGAATGTTAATAAGGCTCCTTGAATTTAATTGGTCTATAACATTACTGAATGTTAATAAGGCTCCTTGAATTTATTTGATCTATAACATTACTGAATGTTAATAAGGCTCCTTGAATTTAATTGGAAATTGAACTGCAAAAGAGGCAGAGAGAGAGAGTGCATGCGAGTGTGCGTGTGTGTGTTACCTCAAGTAGTCCTTGTCCTGTGTGTGTGTGTCTGTGTGTGTGCATGTGTGTGTTACCTCAAGTAGTCCTTGTCCTCTGTGTGTGTGTGCGTGTGCGTGCGAGTGTGCATGTGTGTGCTACCTCAAGTAGTCCTTGTCCTGTGTGTGTGTGTGTATGGATGCAAGTGTGCATGTGTATTTTACCTCAAATAGTCTTTGTCCTCTGTGTGTGTGTGTGTGTGTGTGTGTGTATTTTACCTCAAGTAGTCCTTGTCCTGTGTGTGTGTGTGTGTGTGTGTGTGTGTTGTACCTCAAGTAGTCCTTGTCCTGCATGTGTGTGTGTGTTTTACCTCAAGTAGTCCTTGTCCTGCGTGCGTGTGTGTGTGTGTGTGTTTTACCTCAAGTAGTCCTTGTCCTGTGTGTGCGTGTGTGTGTGTGTGTGTGTGTGTGTTGTACCTCAAGTAGTCCTTGTCCTGCATGTGTGTGTGTGTTTTACCTCAAGTAGTCCTTGTCCTGCGTGTGTGTGTGTGTGTGTGTGTTTTACCTCAAGTAGTCCTTGTCCTGTGTGTGTGTGTGTGTGTGTGTGTTTTACCTCAAGTAGTCCTTGTCCTGCGTGTGTGTGTGTGTGTTTGTGTTTTACCTCAAGTAGTCCTTGTCCTGCGTGTGTGTGTGGTGTGTGTGTGTGTGTGTGTGTTTTACCTCAAGTAGTCCTTGTCCTGCGTGTGTGTGTGGTGTGTGTGTGTGTGTTTGTGTTTTACCTCAAGTAGTCCTTGTCCTGCAGTCTCTCCAACTCCACTGCTCAGGTCTTCACAGTTCTTCTTCATCTTCTCCCAGAGGCGTCCCAAACTTCCCCCCACCTACAATGAAGAACAGACAGACAGACAGGTGAGGAGACAGACAGACAGACAGACAGACAGACAGACAGGTGAGGAGACAGACAGACAGACAGACAGGTGAGGACAGACAGACAGGTGAGGAGAGAAGACAGAGAGAGAGAGAGAGAAAGAGAGCAAGAGAAACAGAAACAGGTAAGAAAGGACAAATACAAAGTCAAAGTCTTCCTCCAAGTCTCGCAGTTTGTCACTCTACACGTTCTAAACTATCTATCTAACAAAGAAAAAGAGAAGAATGCAAAAAGATGTTCTTTACCTGCCCAGCTGAACCACTGACTTGATATCCATCACAGTTGAGCTCTTTAAAAAATTATAGGATGCAAAGGATCATGATTAGCATATATGGTGGGCTGCATACATGCCTGAAAAGAAGTGCTTGGAATATAGGCTCGTCCAGGACTATTGGCCTTTTGAGAAACTACTCACTTCTACACCTGCCCTGTCCGTAGCCATAGTTACTGTGACCAGGGTGACAAACGCAGGTGTAGCTTCCATTTGCGTTGTTGCAGTTTCCCTCTGATTCTGAACCACAGGTGTGAGGGTCTTCTGTACATTCATTTATGTCTAAGAGAGAAAAGAGAGAGAGAGAGAAGCTGTAGTACTAAAGTTAAAGTACTAAAGTTATAGTACTAAAATACACCTAAGATGCATCACCACCCCCCTCCCCAACCACCACCACCACCACAACCCCCCTCCCCCCTCCCCCCATAGACGCAGCTTTGAGTTGTCTAGTGTCTGCATCTGCATATTATCTGAACCCCGCCCTCACCTTCACAAGGGGCTCTGGAGTTCTTATTGTCCCCATTTATGAATCCTTCTGGGCAGATGCAGATGTGACTGCCAGGTGTGGCTTTGCAGGTGCCGTGTGAACCACAGGTATTAAGAAAGGCCACACACCACAAGCATGCTGAAGACCACAAAAGCAGCTACAGGCTTTTATCTTCGTGATCAGAAGGTCTGAATCACAAACTCACCTTCACATGGGGCTGTGGTCTTGTTCCCACGGTTCCTGAACCCTGCTGGACAGGTGCAGGTGTAACTGCCAGGTGTGTTTGTGCAGGTGCCACTGGAACCACAATTATGACAAAGCTCTGCACACTCATCCACGTCTGCACCAATAAATAAACACAAACACACACACACAAACACACACACACACACACACACACACACGCACATAGTTTAACATCACATGTGCATGGGCAGAATCTTGTCAGTAGACGTTTGAGTTTCTTGCAAATACAAAGACAAAGCAAAAAGCAAAGACAAATACTGAAGACTTATTCATGGAAAGAACTCTGAATACATTAACAGACTGCCTCAAAATGTCTGACAGGGCTCGGACCTCAGAGTGTTAAAACATCTGTGGTGACTCATAAGAGTCCTCACCTTCACACTTTGTGTCCATGTCCTCTGCTGTAAACCTCTTCTGTGAGGGCCTAAATCCTTTGTCACAGGTGCAGTAGTAACTGCCAGGGGTGTTGTGGCATATGGCATTCAGACCACATCTTGGAAACAAGTTACTACATTCATCTTCATCTTCATCTTCATGGAACAGTGAAAACAGATGTAGAAATCTCTATCAAATGAATGCTTGGAGTAAACAGGCTGTTTAGTGATTTCACTGCAAGCTCCAACATCAAACACAAAGAAAGCAAACCGCATCTGACTTTTAAAATGGTGAAAATCTGAGACCAAATAAATAAATAAATAAATAAATAAAATAAGATAAAATAAATCACAAGCAGAATGTTGATGTCCTCTCATCAGTCTACAGCAATATCATGCACACAGATAAAATATATATCTGTTTATCAAGATAAATGTAAACAGGGTAAGGACTGTAATGGGATTCAGTCATGAATTCCATCATTCAGTCATATTTAAAAGAAAAATACAGAGTTAATCAGTCCATATCCCTGATCCCTGCCGAGTCTTGTCATGTAGGTACAAGAAGGAGAGCATATTTTAGACATATTTTACATTTTAGACATATTATAAGGACAGTTTATTTCAGACATATTTTACATTTTAGACATATGTGAAGCAGGACAGTGAATTTTAATGCTGTTTAGTTGTCCTATCCTTGATTTGTGCTTGTATGACGAGGGTCATTCTTACCCGAGCACATCTCACCAGTCAAGACAAAACCCTCACTGCATCCATGTCTGTTCCTGTGTACGTTCCCAGGTCGGGAATCCTCTTCTGGGTGGGGAGAGGAAACCTTACTGTCATGTGACAGCAATAATTAAACATTGAATGCTAGTCATGGTTAAAGCCTGAGAAATCAGCATCCTCACCTACACATTGGCCATTTTTGTTGGGGACGCATCTCCCATTTCCACACACAACAGTGCTCAGGTACAGGCCTGTGACACACACAATACACACACACATGCACGCATGCACACACACACACACACACACACACACACACACACACACACACACACACACACAGTTTTAGCTAAGCTTCAGGTGTGTGCTGTTTCACTTGTCATGGATGTGTGAGTGTGTGTGTGTGTGTGCTCTGGTGTGTGTGTGTGTGTGTGTGTGTTTGTGTGTGTGTGCAACCATAAGAAATGTCATGGGGAAAGTTGTCTGATGCAGTTCAAACGTCACACACACCAAATGTGCTAACCTACTATTATTTAACAGAAAACTCAAGTTGGTCAAGAAACCTAAGAAAAAAGCAATTTTGCTCATACAGATAAACTCTATATTTGTGACACTGGAGTGTTTGACATCTCTGCTGTGTCATGGCTACTCTCAATGTACAATCGGTGCCATGGCAACAGGGTAAACTGTTTATCTATCGCAAAACTAAAATGGCTGCTTGGTCTAGTTACTGATGCCTCAACAGCGATGCTCTCTTGCTCGCTCACACACACAGACCCTCATCACAGTTGGTCACTGTTACACACTGATAGACATGTGAAATGATCTGAAATATAAAAGAAAAAAAGTCATACTGAACACTCTAAAGCTATCAAATGGGCAAATGGTGATTTATATCCCTCTTTTTAAAATGAAGGCCAAATAGAGATATTCATTAATTGATTTTAAAACCATTTCTCTCTCTACTTTTATCTTTCTCTCTCTCTGTCTCTATAAAAAAGTATGGTGTAGCCATGACAACAAATATACAAACACAATGACTAGACATATAGGAACACATAGGCCTCACATACACACACATTCACACACACACACACACACACACACACCGCTTTCTCTTCCTTCCTCTTGTGGAGAAGTTTCTTAGAAAAACCCAAAGTAGCAGAGAAGTTTGTCTTTATTGCGTTCACCGAGAGAATGGCTATACAACGGTAATCCTCAATCATTCTAACCTTTTACCTTATCTGTCTACCTTAAATACTTCTAACAGTAGATGATGTGGCTGGAACAGAGCCAATCCTACACGAGATCTCAGTCTCGGTCCTTTTACGATGATGCTCCAAACATGGTTTCAACATGGTTGTCAAAAGAAGTCTACTGTCACGCACATAAATCTCTTGTACATTCTTTTTATAGCACACACTCTACTGCAGGCACTATTCTATTCTTGTATACACTCAACACACACATATATTACTTGTTCTTACAGAAATTCCCACTCTCTCTCTCTCTCTCTCTCTCTCTCTCTCTCTCTCTCTAAACCTGTAGTAACTGTTCTCAAAAACAGTTATCTCCCATTTCCACACACAACAGTGCTCAGGTACAGGCTTGTGACACACACAATACACACACACACACACACACACAGGTTTAGCTAAGCTTCAGGTGTGTGCTGTTTCACTTGTCATGGATGTGTGAGTGTGTGTGTGTGTGAACAGAAAAGAAACGGCCAAATAGAGATATTCATTAATTGGTTTTAAAACCATTTCTCTCTCTACTTTTATCTTTCTCTCTCTCTGTCTCTATAAAAAAGTATGGTGTAGCCATGACAACAAATATACAAACACAATGACCTCACATACACACACATTCACACACACACACACACACACACACACACACACACACACACACACACACACACACATACACACAACCTCTTTCTCATCCTCCCTCTCTCTCTCTCTCTCTCTAAACCTGTAGTAACTGTTCTCAAAAAACGCACACTATTTTTGGCATTGTTGTTTTAAACATTCAAAACATCAAAAAACGACTCATTCAGTTGTGCACATTTCAATAGATGTACAGTTGACATAATGAGCAGATATTAAGTAATATTGGTTATGTATGAAAATAATCCATATCAGCAATATAAAGTTGGATATGTGTCAACATCTAAATAGGGAAATACCATATTAAACAGTGCAGTTAGACAGGGGTCAAACAAGCCTTTACAGTAAACTGATATCAAAGGTCTAGTTTTTGGAAATAATAAAACACTGGTCATTTTATTGCCTCATCTGAAACATAAGCCATGACCCAAAGGAACACACGTCATAAATTTTGTTTTTAGCCATGTTTAGGAAAACACATACACACACACAAACACACACACACACACACAAACACACACACACATAACCACCTAAAGCCCACCTCAAAGATCACTTCAAGACCACTTGATAACCCCCCAACCCACAAACACACACATACACACACACACCTCCTATTAAAATAAACTTTTTGAATGGTCTTGCAACATGCTGATTGAAAGGTCTGGCAAGGTCTAGCTGATTGAATCATGCTGATCGATTGAAAGGTCTGGAAAGGTCTGGCAACATGTGATTTTGAATATTGTACATATTTTGGGATGCACTACCTGTTTCCATCCCATGAATATCTGTCCAGTGAAAATCAATGGCGTCAATGTCACTGAGTGTCATTCAAGCACATTACAAAACCATGCATACTCCATGGTATGGAGGAGGTCTGAAAGTGCCTCAATGTATGTCAAATCACTTCTAGTGGGTATAGCATTTTTAGAAAATGTAGCTTATGCTGTTCAACCTAATTCACAAAGCAATACAGGCCAGTATAAGGGCAGGTGATACATTTTGTTCATTGGCATGAGGGAGCAGTGTCTCAGCCTGTACATGTTCAAACCAGGATGTTGATTTTGGGGAGGACATAAAAAAAAGTAAAAAGGACAAACCTGTAGCTTATTACTCACATATAATATAAATACACACATATACTATATGTATACTATCATATATATATATACTAATATATATACTTTCTAGTGACTCACGCAGATATCAACCCACTAAAAACTCCATGAAGCAACTACTATTACCACTATATAACACCGCAATGGGCTACTCTCTTTATTTAAGCAGAAGAGGGATAGATTTTCATACTCACTCAATAATATCAAGAGAATGACTTTCATTTCCATATCTGTGCAAAATGCCATCCCTAAATGGTGACTGTAGTTTAGCTTTCAGATAGTAATCCAATCTCACACACGTCTAATGCCCATGAACGTATCCAAAAAAGAGTATAAAAGCACGTGTGGCATCTCACACCCTACTCTGTCTTCTTCCTCTTTACTTCTCTCTCTGTGTATATCTGTATCTTGTATTTTCGTTTCTCTCTCTCCTTTGTACTTCTCTATCTCTTCCTCTTCTCTGGGCGTTCCTCTCTGTTTCCTTTGCATGGTGTTTTTGTTGTTTACCAGCGCAACTGACATACAACATACAGTCTCTCAGTTCTCTCTCGGTTTCACACATACACACACACACAGTAAGAGAGGTCAAACAGGCCTTTACTGTAAACTGATATCAAAGGTGTAGTTTTTGGAAATCATGAAACACTGGTCATAAGGAAGTTTATTGCCTCATACACACACTGATACATACACACACACACACACACACACATGCACATAGGCACAATAACTAGACAGTTATATTGGTCAGGACAAGAACATATTTCACACATCTATATGATACATGAAAATGTCTCTGTATGTGCATGTGTGTGTTTCGCTGTCTCTGTAGGTGTGTGTGTGTGTCTGTGTGAACATCTTGCCCAAGAAGAGTGCATGTTTGCAGAGACCAGAGAGAGATTAGAAAGAGAAATCAGAGATTATATTTGCTTAAATATCAATGTGATGAGACTCTCTGTGAATGTGATGTGATGTGATGAGATGTTGTGAATCTTTGACTAGTAATTTATAGCCATTGTGAGTCAGTATCAAATTAGGCTGGATGAATGTGAGTGTGTGTGTGTTTGTGATTGTGAAGACTCTGGAGCCAAAGTAATGTATGTCACACTTGATGGGGTTCAGTTTCTGCTGAACCTCAGCACTTGAGCCAAAACAACCAAGTAAGGCCATTCCATTTTCCCCAAGGACAAAATAATTTAAGGCGAAAAGGAAAGAAAAAAAAGTGTAAAATCTTTTTTTTAAAAGCACACTTTTCACACGTTTACAGTAATGTTGCTACACTTCAGACAGTAGAGGATATGTTCTCATTCACTAAATTATCTTACAGCAGTCCTGAACGAGCCAATTACGTTACTGGAACAGGTATGTAGAAACTACTGTCACAATATGACGAATGTTCACTGATGCAACTAACAGATCTCATACAACCTCCACCACATGCCTTTTTTCATGCAAAATTTTGCTTTTCACTTTCTCTGATGTAGGCTATAATGCGATCATTAAATCAGAGCAGAGTTGACTTCGGTACGGTGCAAACTTGGTATTAACAGGCAAAATATAATCCTGCAGAGTCAGAGGAGGGAAGTGATAGAGAGAAGGGCTTTAGAAGAAGGCAGGCAAATGAGAGGGAGAGAATGGGAACTCTGAGCCAGATAATATCTGAATAAGTGCTGTAGGATTTCAGTATTGTGTGTGTGTGTGTATCTTGGTGCAGATATAAATGAGTGTGAAGCAAATGGTCACATCTGTGGTTCACATGGCACCTGGACAAACACACCTGGCAACTACACCTGCACCTGTCTAGCAGGTCTCAGGAACCATAGCAACAACACCACAGCTCCTTGTGAAGGCGAGTGTGTCGTTTGGAAAGAGAAGGTTCTCTTTCAGTCAAAGCACTTTGACGCCACCTATATTGGGATATCTCCCTTGGTGATACCACTCTGACTGACACCTCTAACATTACACCTGATTGCGTTGGACTCAGCCCTCAGGCTATAAATCGCAGTTGCAACTGCGCCATCTATCCCTTTCACCTTTCAGCAGTTCCTGGTCACGTGATCCCTCTACAACAACTTTCACGCTAAGACTTTGCAGTGCTCCAGAGCACTATTTCTCTATTTCTATCTTAAGTTTTCTATTTCTAACCCCTGAGCTCAGAGAGAATTTTGTCAAATACCAGTGTTCAACAGAGAAAACAAGGGTATTCAATACTGGTGTCTGCAAGAGATGGCGCTGTATGGGCAAAAGCAGTTCAAGGACACCATTAAGTTATTTATTTCCAAGGCTTGTTGGGTGACCGCCAGTTGACTCAAGCCTACTCAGTTCCACTAGGTCAGCAGTTTCTAATGCGTCACAGGAGCTCGGGGATCCATCCGCCTCATATGAGAACCACGCTAAAAGCCTGGGAACTTTTTAGACATTTTTTCTTGACATCTCATGCTCTCCTACCTTGGCCACCTTGGACCAATAGGTCAGTTTCTTACCTACTAAGGACGCTGCCTTCATGTTGTGTTCGGCGTTATGTTAGTAACGTTCTTTCGCTGATATAATGCTAACTTCTAAATATCCCCATGGAGGAATTTTGTGCTCCCTGAGCTCCCTGTGTGCAATTATAAAATGCTAATTTTCTAATATCTCTTCGGCCCCTAATGTCACCCCACAACAACTGAGCTGCTCCTACTGCGCTAACAAGCCCTGCTTCGGAGCGTTAGAATTCCTGCTATTTTACTTCATTCCCACTGTAACACTATTCACTATCGCACTATTCTGCTAAAGTTGTTAATCAAATATCTCATGTATTTTTGACACTGTCCTGATTAATTATGTTAGCTCTTACTCTACTAAGATCTTTGCAATATATATATATATATATACTTGCTTTAGTACACTGTGCTGTACATTGTTCAGTATTCCTATAGATTTTTGTGCCCCATGTTTTGTGTGTAAAAGGAGATGAAGTCTCTTTGTTTGGGAGTGGGATCTCAGGAGGAGCTCTGGCTTGTGATTGGTTGGTTGGTTTTCTGACAGAACAAACCGTATTTTTGCACTCAACTGGATTCTTTCCCTTTTGAAACAAGTTTCATTTCAACTTTTATAATGGGCTATTTTTGTAACATCGTGGACAAAGTATCTGGATTAAAATTTTTACACAATACTCGACGGGTAGAAAACTTAATTCATGAAAACTTCATTCATGCAGCGTCCCAGGACCGTCCACCCTCTGCTTCCCACAGAGCTCTGCACTCTGCAAATGCACCAGCACCACATCCTTCAGACCATGCACAAACACACCTGGCAGCTACACCTACACATGTCCAAATGGGTTTAGGAACAGTGACAACAACAGCACAGTCCTTTGTAAAGGTGAGGGTCTGATTCAGGTTCTCTCATCACTGAGCTAAAAGCGGCTCTTGGTCTTCAACATGGTATGTTGTTTTCCCTTGAATAACTTATAATATTATACAACTTGCTAGAAAACTCACTCAGACACAATTTTGTGGAATAACTCGAGAGCCATAGCATCCCGGCCTGTGAAATTATAGTGGCGCCCACTGGACGTGTCAAAGAGCTGCTGTCAAAGAGCCCCACAATCACACATGTATGTTGTAGCGCCACCTATTGACAGACAAAAACATGATTCTCAGGACACCAAAAACACGGGGGGTAGGCTACTCGTA
This sequence comes from Tenualosa thibaudeaui, assembly GCA_027481765.1. Taxonomy (NCBI): domain Eukaryota; kingdom Metazoa; phylum Chordata; class Actinopteri; order Clupeiformes; family Clupeidae; genus Tenualosa; species Tenualosa thibaudeaui. The sequence continues at coordinate 1,064,800 of JAIFZK010000159.1, forward strand.
ACCCAATATGAGAACCGCTGCCACACCATGCCTGGGGGACTCCATGTATCAGCACCTGAATGGCAGTGTCTCACACACAGACCCGCTGTGCAAGTATTCATAGGAAAGGCAATGGGAAGAGGAGTTTTGCAGGGCTTTAGGTCTAGGAGTTGTTGTAGTAACTGTAAATACAGAAACAGGAAAAATGTCCAGGAGCAATGA
>JAIFZK010000159.1:1072500-1087500 GCA_027481765.1 Tenualosa thibaudeaui
TGACAGTAATATATCACACGCACTAGACATACTCATGAAGCCCTGTATGTTGACGTCACAGAGGGCCGTGACCTGTGGTTGGAGGGTGTGCACTGGGAACTGGACTATGAGAAAAATGCCTGCTATGATGGGGAATTAAGAACTGTGAAGAACTGTGGCTGCTGTTAACTTAGATAGGATGTCCCTTCCTCGTGTGAATATAAATTGTCTGTTATGACAGCTGCACAAATGGGCTCACCTCGAATGACAAACAAGTACACACACACACACACACACACACACACAGACAGTTATTTCCACTGGTAGTGGAACAGCTCCCTGTTCATATCCATATGACCACAGTGACACATTCAGAAGGGGAATTTCAGTCATGAGAACAGGAGGTCTTAGGAGCTTAGACTGACAGACAAGTTCATATGCTCACACGTATACATTCACACATTCACACTTCCACTACTACTGTTTTTGACAACATCTTGTAACAACAAACATATACTCTATTGTAATCTAATCTTGTTTTTGTTTAATGGGAAAAATTCTTTGTTAAAAATGGAGGGCGCAATTACTACAGACACACACACACACACGCCTACCTTCTGTGCTCGGCTGATGCCGCAGAGAAAGACGAGGTCGGCGAGGAAGAGGCAGAGCGCCAGGTGGAGGTGGATGGTGGTGCGCGTGCCCTTGATGGAGCGACAGAGGCCAAAGGTCAGGATGCAGATGAACAAACACACCAGAGACACGGCCAGACCGATCCACGTGATCAGCTGCAGCTCAAAGGTGTGCTGGAGGAAAGAAAGAAAAACAAGATGTTAGAACTGAGGAAATGATAGTGAGAAAGAGAGAAAAAAAAAACATTAAACAAAAAAAAACATGATTTAACCATCACATGAATGAAAGACTCAGGAAGGCTTTTGCTAGTCTAGTATAGATTTTTCCTCTACAGTGGCTTATCACTGAAGGTCAGGGAGACCAGGGAGACTGTGAGAATACTTGATGTCACTAAAAACAGGTCCTTTGTCAGGAATTTAATTTTCTTTGACATTCTATACGAAACATTTAATTAATATTTCTATACAAAAGTTTAATGTTTGAAAGGTTGCTGTAGTGGCCTGGAGAGTCCTGAAAACATAGTCTTGATCCGCTAAATCAGAAGCCTTTCGCCAGTCTAAAAAAGGAGGACTACATTAAGCCTGTGGACCTTAGCATACACAATAAAACACAGCATATCCAGCAGCAGGAAAAGGTGTCCACATACAGAAGACCCTGGAGAAAAAGTAAGGCTGGGCGTCATGAATAATTGTGCCTAAATTTACTTGTCCAAAGCCTTAAGGGGAAAAAGAGAGGAATTGTAATCTGTCTCAAGCAATACCACGGGATGCCAGTTTTGTAGGCACTCCAAGTGAGCCTTTTTAGGGAGTAGTGTAAACACTGCCCTTCTGTAATTGAGGGGTTACTTTTTCCCACTACCAACGTTCTAGGAAAAGTGCTTGTAAAATTGGCCCAAAATGGCCTTGCACAATGTTGTAAAATGTCTGTCCAGTACCATCAAAGAAAGACAGAAAGAAAGAAACAGACAAAGAAAGGAAGAGAGACCAGACCAGAGATATGGTTGGTATTCTGGAGAAGGAGCTAAGAAGTAGAACAGAAAAGAAAGTAAAGACAGAAAAGACAAAAAAAGACCAAAATGGACAGAATTTACATCTTCATTTACATCAGAATTTACGACAGAGAAACATCTGACAAACCTCAAGCATGTTTGTCTAAAGCAATTATCCACAGTATGGTCTATTGAAACATTTGTTTAACTGACTTCCCAACTGACAGGTCTGCTGCAGGTGTATGGCCTCTGACCATTTAGCGAAATTTCAGTGATATGTAAGCTCACTAGCTCTGAACACACAGCACACTTTGTGGGGCATCTGCAAGAGTATACACACTCTGAGCTGGCAGAGAATAGAGAGAGTGACTGAAGAACATGAAAAATAAAGAAAGTCAGAAAGAGAAGATCTCATCTTGAAGAAAGACAGAAAGAAAGAAAGAAAGGAAGAAAGAAAGAAGGAGAAAGACAGAGAGAGGAGTGTTCACCTTGATGTCATAGAGGGCCATGAGGACGGCAAAGCTGCTGAGATGGTTGCAGTTGCAGACGGTGTGTGTGCTGTTGGAGGTCGACACACACCCATCCTGAGACCAGGCGTCTTTGTCCCAGAACACACACACATAGTCTAAAGTCTTAGACTTCTTCTTCTCCTGCAGGGAAAGACATGGAGGAGGAATGATGGGAGATGAAAGAGAGATGACAGATGCATTGTAAAATAGCACACAGAAAGATATTGGAGGGTTGATTACATTACATTACATTTAGCAGACACTTTTATCCAAAGCGACTTACAAAGAGAGGACATAAACAATAGCACAATAGCAAGTGTACAGTGTTCGTGGGCAAAGACAGTGGCGGTTCAACAGTTGATTACTCCCTGGGCAAGACCGCCTCAAAGCGCCCCCACCCCCCGAAAGAAACGAAAAAAAATATTGGCAATGCCCAAAACAATATTTTGTGCTAAAGCATAACTCACTAATTGGATTGGAGTATTGTTCTACACAGTGATCCCCGTCTCCCCCTTGGGGTTGCGTTGCATTTGCAACCCAGAGGTAAACTTTTCCCTGTGTCCCCTCCCCTTTGCCCTTCTCACACACAGCTTCTGTGCACGGCACCTTCTCAGCAAGCACGGACGCCTGCAGTTAGGGGGCACCAATGTGCCAATTGCCCACATAGTGATATGATACATATTCAGAGATTTTCAGAGTTTCTTTTTTCCTAAGGGCTTGTACCGCCCCCTACGAAATGGCGCCCCGGGCGGCTGCCCTGTTCGCCCGTGCCTAAAACCGCTACTGGGCAAATAATAGAATAGATAACTACTAGTGCAAAAAGTTACATACACAAGGGTCTAATATACAGATATCTGAATACAGGGTAAGATTGCACATTGGTTATAAAGTTATTGCACAGATTATCTTTGCTCAGTGTATATATTGCAGTAGAGGTTTCACCAGGCTGGGTTGAGGGTTTAATAGATTGGTGGACTGATTATTGATATGTTTGATGGTTAAAGATTGAGAATTATGTTGTACTAAAAGGTTTGGGAGGCTAAAAGGTTTGATTGTTTGTTTGTTGAGTAATTTTCTGATTTGCTATAGAAGGCCAACCTGACAAGACTATAACATCAAAATGTATAGTCTGACCACGGCCGACAGACTGAGCTCAATCGTAGGGGTGGATTGAGCAGGTAGGGACTAGATAGCGCTACGACAAATCAGAGCAACGTCGGCAAACCAGCAAATACGTGCTTTTTCTGCTTAGCTTTCAAAGAAAAGCCCAAGTCTAACTCCTCCAAGTCTAACTCCTCCAAGTCTAACTCCTCCAAGTCTAACTCCTCCAAGTCTAACTCCTCCAAGTTGCTTTGCACCGACACAGGCCTGTCATTATCATGCTAAGCCCACCCAACAATTCTCTGCAAAGATAGAGTGTTGTGACTGGTATTACTTGGCCTGTGTAAGACCAGTGGTAGACGTACTAAGACTCCAATGGCTAGATGTACCCGCTGAGCACAGCTATTTGCTACCGCAGGCTGGTGCAAGGCTGCAGTGACTGGATTTCCTTGTTTATTTGTTCACCTGATACATCGATTGAATGATTGATTGCGATCTTCTCTCTACCTGATTGTGTCTGAAGGCAAGGCTGATGTTCTGGTCCAGTCTGTGTGTATCTGGATTGCTGACGCAGGCCGTCACCACGTTGGAGACAATCTGGAGACGGAGCTCCTCCTTCTTCTGCTCCTCCACCTTCTTCTGCTCCTTCCTCTCCTTCTCCAGCTTGGCCCACAGGGCCTGGAAGGAGGAGTCAGGGGTGGAGTTCAGGCTCTTGTAGCTGATCAGAGCGGCCACTGTGAAACCTAAAGAGGAAAGAATATACATGTGGCTGTATGAGACAGACATTGAGGAAGAATAGATGTGTCTTTTAATGTCTGTATGTGTTCTTATGGATCTGTGTATGTGTGTATGTGTGTGTGTGTGTGTGTATACATGTGTGTGCGTGTGTGTGTGTGGTGTATATACATATGTGTGTGTGTGTGTGTGCGCGGTGTATATTCATATGTGTGTGTGCGTGTGTGTGTGTGTGTGTGTATGTACCTGGGTAGGTGCCATTCCCAGCAGCAATTTCCCAGCTGGTATAAAAGGAGGCGTTTCCTGTGCTCAACATGACCGGCCCAGTGGGAGGAGTTTGACCTCGTTTCACTGCTAACTCCGCCTCTGTTTTCAAACATAGGAAGACAGACAGACATTGAGAACCAGCATCTTCAATATCAGCAATCAGCAACTTCAATACAATTTCAATATTATTAATATTTCAAGTCATGACCTGCAACCTACTGTCTGCTTTTTTCCACTATAACAAATGAGAGAGAGAGAGTGAGAGAGAGAGCACGTGCGCATGCGCGCGAGAGAGAGAGAGAGAAAGAGAGAGAATTTGAAAAAATAGCCATCCGAAACAACTTACTGAAATGCAATACTGTATAATTATTAAAATATTCTAGAAGTTTTCCTACCCATATTGTTTGCATTTGTTTGTGTATGTGTTGTGGTCATGGTAGGTCAATGTTCTTTGCATACACTGCGGTTCTCAGCTACTTTTGCATTTCTGTGTGTGTGTGTGTGTGTGTGTGTGTGTGTGCATGTACTTGCAGTAGCCTACCTGTATGATTTGACTCCATCTTAGTGCGGTTCTTTTTCAGTTGGGGTCCGATCAGCATCATGGCTTTCTCCATTGTGGAGAGCAGGCCTGTGACTTGACTGCTGTCACTTACAGTTTGCCCAGATGATAACATGTCATCTGTCCCAGTCAGCACATCCTAGACACGAGAGAGAGAGAGAGGGAGAAAGAGAGACAGTGTCAGGGGATAGATAGAGGTGGACAAAAATGTGTAAAATGTGAAGTGGCTGTCGAGTCTCTCCATTTCTGTGTGTGTGTGTGTGTGTGTGTGTGTGTTTTACCTCAAGTAGTCCTTGTCCTGTGTGTGTATGTGTGTGCGTGTGTGTGTGTGTGTGTTTTACCTCAAGTAGTCATTGTCCTGCGTGTGTGTGTGTTTGTGTTTTACCTCAAGTAGTCCTTGTCCTGCAGTCTCTCCAACTCCACTGCTCAGGTCTTCACAGTTCTTCTTCATCTTCTCCCAGAGGCGTCCCAAACTTCCCCCCACCTACAATGAAGAACAGACAGACAGACAGGTGAGGAGACAGACAGACAGACAGACAGACAGACAGACAGGTGAGGACAGACAGAAAATCCAGTAGAGATCAAAATAGACAGGTTCAGAAAAGCAGACAGGTTGAATAGAGACAGAGTGAAGACCAAGATGATGAGGAAAAGAGACACAGACATAAGTGCTGAGACACAGCTGACCTCATAATTTGGACATTAAAGGCAGCAAGAAACCAAAACTCAAAACTGGGTGAAACACAGTTACCATAAAGGGCAGAATTTTATGCATTGTATTTGATTCTGACATGCCTTGCTGCCATCGAATGTTTCCTGAGAAGGCAGCTCATTTTCTTTGTTTTAGACTCATGTGTTGTTTAACCCTTCGAACCCTAGGCTACTTTCAGGGTAATTTCACTACCTTTACTTTTAAGTTCTTATCTCAGCCCTTATAAGTGTCATCTACACATGCTATCCCTTATGTTTTTATCTCAGTCCTTATAAGTGTCATCTACACATGCTATGCCTTATGTTTTTATCTCAGCCCTTATAAGTGCCATCTACACATGCTATGCCTTATGTTTTTATCTCAGTCCTTATAAGTGTCATCTACACATGCTATGCCTTATGTTTTTCTCAGGACAGTGTAATCTATCCAAATCTGGTTTGATGTGATAATATGTCTTACATCAAGCTTAAAATTAAGAAGAAATATTGGAAGCATGTCAGTACAAATATCTTTTCACATTTGGATTAAGGGAGTTGGTTGTCTGACAATATATAAGAATAAGAATTATGATTGTAATACTGTGTGACTTTGGGGTGGGGGTAGAGACAACACAGAAATTTGAGAAATTTGGGATTTGAGAAATTTGGGATTTCAAAACCTGATTACTCAACCATTAATAATAGAGAGGAAGTTTTCTTCTACTCACCTGTTCGTTTGGCCCACCTACTTCATACTCATCACAGGAAAGCTCTGGGGAAAATGTTATAACATCATCAACAAAGCATCACAGGTAACGTAAATGGTGGTTGGAAGACTTTCTAACTACAATGGCATGGTAGTATGGTAGGGAAGAAAGGGATATACAGAGGAAGAGAAAGAGAGAGAGAGGGAGAAAGAGAGAGAGAGACCACTCACTTGTGCACTTGCCCTGTCTGTTGCCATAGTTACTGTGACCAGGGTGACAAAAACAGGTGTAGCTTCCCCGTGTGTTTGTGCAGTTTCCCTCTGATTCTGAACCACAGATGCCTGTAGATGCACACTCATTTATATCTGAGAGAGAAAGAAAGAGAGAGATGCACACCCGTTTATGTCAGAGAGAGAAGCAAAGAGAGATGTCTGAGAGAGAAAAAAGGAGAGAGGGGAAGGGGGGCAGTTTCTGCATGCTATGGGCTGTTAACTAAGCAATCACTGGTCACTGATTGAATTGACTTGTGTTACAATATAAGATTTAACAGTTATCTTTACTCTGCTCAGCAGTTATCATTATAGTTATTTATTTCCATTAAACTGTTTAGTTTCTTTTTTACTTTAACTCTGTAATGTATGTTAACCCTATCTATTTGGTTTCCTTCCCCGTTGACTATGTGGTGTCTGTCTAGTGTCTGTTAGCTTTAACAGTTTATTGTCTTTTCATCTTCAGGGAGTCTCTTCTCTTGACCTGTTTACTTTCTTTTAGCTTTAACTGTTAGTGGTCTGTTATATTGAATTGTTTAGTTGACTTATCTGTCTGTAATCTTGAACTCTTTACTTTACTCATTCATCTTTAATTCTGTAGTCTGTTTCTTGCAACATTTTAAAGTTGTTGTTTGCGATCTCAAGTGACCCAGGCCTGAAGAACCTCACTTTACAAAAACAAACTCACCATCACAAAGGCCTCTATGGTCATTTTACATACAACACCATGGTGTCACTGAACCCCCTTCTTTTTGGACCACACCCTCACCTTCACAAGGGGCCGTGATGTTGTTGCCACGGTTCCTGAACCCTGCTGGACAGGTGCAGGTGTAGTTGCCAGGTGTGTTTGTGCAGGTACCATTTGAGCCACAGATATGACCATTTGCTTCACACTCATTTATGTCTGCACCAAGACACACACACACACACACACACACACAGTTTGGTTAGTATAGAGTTAGTTACTGCATTCACTTTGTGCAGCACAGCATACCACTGTATAACAAAAATGCTACAAACAAAGAAGAGAGAATTATCAAGTGATAGAGTACAGTGCAGACAAAATTATTCAAAAATTGCATCATGCAGCGTACACTAAGATGACACAATGAAGTATACAGTATTCCGCATAACAGTTATAACATTGTTAAAAACAATATAACATATATTGTAACATAGCTGTGCAGTGAAGCGTGCAAGAGCATGGCAGGACAAAGCGCTGTGTGATGTCAGTTACAGTAAGTTGCACTTTAAGGCAGTAAGAGTGTGTTATAAACAGTTCAGTCCATTCCTGTGATTTAGCATAGTGGTGGCGGCCATGCCTGGCTACATCCTAATACATTCTGCTACTGGAGATTTGAGATGACATATCGGCTGTTTTCAGAGGTCCAAGAAAACACTTAGGGTAGAGAAAACTAAATCTAGGAGCTGAAGTTGAGGCTTGAACTGAAGTGGAGGAGTGAAGGAAAACTGATCATCCTTTACAATAATGAGGACCATAATTTGTGAAATATAAAATCAATACACATGCCAAACAGTGAGGTCTTTTTAGAGAAAAAAAAATCTATAGGTGGCTGCATCACAGAGAATGTAACATGGGTTAAACCCCTAAAAGCCTCAACTGGTAAGCTTTATGTTCGGAGGGGGTTTCAAATTGTTTTGACCACACCAAGCCATCTCCCTAAATCACACCCTCACCTTCACAGGGGCCATGAAGGTTGTTGCCATGGTTCCTGAACCCTCCTGGACAGGTGCAAATGTAACCACCAGGTGTGTTTGTACAGGTGCCATGTGGGCCACATTCAAAGGCACTCATTGCACACTCATCCACATCTGCACCAGAACACACACACACACACACACACACACACACATACATAAGCACATACTAGCACAAAAAAGCATTTACACACACAGACATCTACAGGTTATGACGATGTTTGTTATGGGTTATGGTTTGCACATACTAAAAATATTAGCAAAGATTTGTACAGGACTGTATACTACAGTATTGTGTGTTGTAGTTTGGTACAACAGGGACAACTAGTCAGCTAGCTGTTAGCAAGTAGCATGCATTCTAAGAGTTGTAGATTAAAAGCAACAGGAATCCCCTTCACTTGACCACAGCCTCACCTTCACAGGCGGCTCGGTTGTCGTTATCATAGTTACGGAACCCTTTAGTACAGGTGCAGGTATGGCTGCCAGGTGTGTTTGTGCAGGTGCCATGTAAACCACACATAGAGGGACTTATCACACACTCATCCACATCTGCACCAGAGTACACACACACACACACACACACTGTTAAGATTAAAATTGCATGCACATATTTCTTGAAACAGACAGCTTAAAAACATTATTGGTAGTATCAGTGAAGAAGTGTACAGTAGTTGTTCATTAGTATAGTGGGTAAAAACATTCTGCAAACTGCACTTAATAATATAGTCTATAGCAACAATAGTTTAAATTTAAGTTTAAAATTGTGGTTTAACAGTTGGAATTCATTCGATGGCAACAAATAAGGACCTTAAGCCAATATTATGATAAAGATCAGTCATAGTTTTTAGCTTAGTGATGAGGGGGCCTGAATGTCACACCCTCACCTTCACAAGGGGCTGTGATGTTGTTGCCACGGTTCCTGAACCCTGCTGGACAGGTGCAGGTGTAGTTGCCAGGTGTGTTTGTGCAGGTACCATTTGAGCCACACTTAGAAGGCCCCTCCATACACTCATCCACATCTGCACCAGAACACACACACACACACACACACACACACACACACACACATGCATGCACAGACACAGCTAGTGTGTATTAATTCAGTCAGTACATGAGGTCATTCAGTTAGTCATGCTCTGTGTTACAGTATTTTCATGAAGCAGAGATTAGCACTCAATCAAATCAGTCTTGCTTCGTTCAACAATCTAAGACCACTATAGTGCAATATCCCCTCATTATTATTATTATTATTGACCCATTTCCTATTGATATAGTATTCAGCTTTGGGGAAATTGTAATCATTGAATATTTAGAATAATATGTTAAAATAATTTGAATATTTGTACTTTAACCAAGTTCAGGATTGCCATGGAATTTGTTGTCACTAGACAATGGTTAGACAGAAATGCCTGTAAAGTGTTTCATTACATTGTGTGTTGTCCTCCCTCGTGTTAATGTGAAATGCCTTTAGAGGCCATATGCTAGATGCATGTGTATGTTCATACTTCCTTTTTAAAACATCAACAACAAGAAATATATATATATATAAACAAACAAAACATTTTTGTCTATCTTTATTCTGAGTACACCAAGTTCAGTGGATTCAGTGATAATACTTCATGTGACTGGAGTACTATTTTTTTACCAGGCAAGTATGTTAGCTAGTTAGCTTGGGAAAAGCAGAAACCTGTGGGCTCTTCCAAGACACTCCAAGGCTACAAGTACTGGGCTGCATTGTATTGCAGTAGCACGGCCAGTAAATGACAATCACTACATTCAGCACATGCAACAACCACTTTAAAACAGGGTTCTGTGTAAGTGTGTCAGTGTGAATGTGTGTGTCTGTCTAGTTGTATAGATGGTTGTGTGTGTGTGTGTGTGTGTGTGTGTGTATGTGTGTGAGAGAGAGCGTGTGAGTGTGAGTGTGTGTGCTCAGCTTTATGTAACACCTGAAAGATTTCTTCAATGACCAATGGCCAAAACACACACACACACACACACACACACACATGCACACACACACACACACACACACACATAGAGAAGAATAGAGAAAGAGAGATGGAATGAATAATCTATATTCGTACCTTCACAGGCCAGGTCCCCACGTCCCTTTTTGTACCCGTCACGACAATCACAACGGAAAGAGCCAGGTGTGTTTTTGCAGATCTGACTGGCCTCACAATTGTGCATTTTCAGTATGCACTCATTCACGTCTACACAGAGGAAGAAAAGTGTTTGTGTGTAACACCAATTGTAATGCTGCAATTCTCACGAAAAGGGGATCATGAAAGCCCTATGCAAACACTTAAAAGAGCCAGGTGTGTTTGAGCAAATCTGATTGGACATGCACGTGTGTTCTCTCCATGCACTCATTAACATTTACAGAGAGGAAGGAAGAAGTTTGCGTGTGTTTGTGTGTGTGTGTGTGTGTGTGTGTGTGTGTGTGTGTGTGTGCAAATTTGACAGAAACAGAAGCAGACAGAATTAGGATCCTGAGCACAGTATTAGATTAGCCTGGCCAAAAGGCTGTGGTAGTGTCAGGTCTGCATCAGATCTGGTCACGCCCCCTCACTCTGCCTTACAGACTCTCAATCCCTCTCCCCGTTCGCACTCAATTCCCGGTGCACGATCACCTTCCCCGGAGTACTAATTGGTGTCACCTGGTCTCCACTCTATTTAAACCTTCTCCCCGGTGTCCCTGATGTCTGGCCTCGTCATAACCTTCCTGGATCTACTCTGTGTCTTTCGTGTTTTCTCCGTCTCCCGCGAGCCCCGTGTTTAACTCCCCACGAGCCTGGACTCCCCAGTCGGTATTGTTGTTCCTCGTATCTGTAATTAAGCTTGCTTAAGCTTTTGAGTTTCTTATCCAGTTCTCCTGTGTTTTAGTATCTCCTCTGTTCCTTTGTGCTTCCTTGGTTACCGTTTCCTCCGCTAGAGTAGCGGATGTGGCTTTTGTTATTCTTTATTTTGTGTGTTTAAATAAAACGCCTGTGTTCGGGATCTGTCTCTGCCTAGTCTGTGCCTGACAGGTAGTAAGAGCTCTTACCTTGGCATTTTGAGTCTTCAGCTGTAAAGTTCTCTTTTGATGAACTGAATCCAGTGTGACAGGTGCAGTAGTAACTGCCCACAGTGTTGTGGCACATGGCATTCTGTCCACAGATGGGCTCTACAGGCTCACATTCATTTTCATCTAAATTGTCAGTAAAAATAACAATAATAATATAAAAAAACACAATAATAAATATACATTCAGATAATATTATTCCTAAATATCAGACAGGGTGTTGGCAAAAAACTAACAAAAAACAAACAATCAACAATCATATGCGCAACAAACAAAAGCAAACCTATAGCAGCTGTACATTGACTTGACTTACAAGATGAGAGTCATTTGACAAACCACACAAAAAAAGACCACACAACAACACACCATTGCTGTTTCCTGGGGCACTCACATGAAGCAACAAGAATCAGTGCAGTTACATGCACAGATAAACCTGAATAAAGAATTAATCTGAAAAATCGGAATATCTGAAATATCTCAGTTTACGTGCTTAAAGAAGTCCCACGCCGAATCTGATTATTTGTTTGCTTGTTTGCATGTAATTGCACTGAAGAATAAGCTAAGCTGTAAGCAACTGGACTTCTTTTCATTTTGTGGATCCTGTGATGATAATGACTTTCACTTCAATTCACTCAATTTGATGTGTTACATAATGTGTGACTCGTGTTCCTTTGTTGCATAAAGAAAGGTGTAGTCTACAGCCTGGAGCTCCACCTCTAGTGGCCCAGAGATATTTCTCCTGGGTCTCCATCACCAGTTATCAGAACTGAAGAAGCCTTTTGGATGAGAGGTGAAATCTTTAAGGTCCAAAAAGAAGTTGTCTAAAGTCCAATTGCCAACAACTTTACACTCATAACTGCCATGTGGCTTAATGTTATCATGTGTCGTGTTGTGTGTATGTGTGTCTTTCTGTGTGTGTGTGTGTGTGTGTGTGTGTGTGTGTGTGTGTTTGTGCGTGCGTGCGTGCATGCGTGCGTACGTGTGTGTGTATGGGTGTGTGTATGTGAGTGTGTGAGCATGTGTGTGGTAGTATTTTATCCAGTGTCCTTACCTTCACATTTTACACCAGTTTTGATAAATCCCTGACTGCAACTACCTGACACATGTCTCGGGTTCCTGGGTTTGGAACTCTTGTCTGTTTGTGGTATAGATGTATAGATAACTATCAGATGGCTGTTGTAATGTCACAGCAAATAAGACACTGAATAGCATATCCTCTATTTAAAACAAAATTTGAGAAGATATATAGTGTTTCTGAGTGGTTTTGCAATCTGAGGTTTGGTGTGGTCAAGTGGTTGAAGAGTAATGTTTGCTGCTGGTTGTTTGAACTAATAAAGACATTTTTTTGTCCTTACCTATACACTGTGCTTTGTGAGTGAGGAGGAATCCATCTGGGCACTTTTTACATTTTCCGTCATGAAAGGTCCATCCTACTGGGCATATCCTATCCTGTGGTACTGCAGCGCTAAGAGACAGGCCTGATAAAGACAGATATATATACATATATGTATAATATGTGTATGATATACATATATATTATATGAATATCATATATTATATGTATATCATACACACATGTACACATGTTTCATGTACACAGTTTGGTGATCAGGTTGTGTGATCAAGTGTGTGTGTGTGTGTGTGTGGATACATGCTTATTACATGCAAACTGTTAATGATAATCAACCATCAACCCTTTTACTAAGTCCCAAGAAACTGTGTTTAAATGTAACCCAAAAACTATCCCTAATCTTCACCTTTTTGGTAATATGTAAATAAGATGTTATTATTGCCTGTGTGTATGTGTAGTGTGAATGCTTGTATGTGTCTGACGTAAGCATTTGTGTGTGTGTGTGTGTGTGTCTGTGTCTGGCTGCCTTCCTCTGTGTGTGTGTGTGAGAGAGAGAGAAAGCTCCTTTAGCACAACTAAAGTTGTTAGGGTTCTGAACATCTATAGGCCATTTATTGAATAATGTGAAGGCTCAGGCATTACAATAAACGATAACCAGTAATGGGTCATCTTTTTATTAGGCACTTGCACTTGTGTTATAGTGGGGGCAATGCAGGATGGGATTTGAATGCAAGAGCAGAATTTCGTGCACGTTATCACACACACAAACACACACACACACACACACACACACACACACACACACACACACACACACACACACAAACACACACACACACATTTAACAAACAGGGGAAAAACAGAGTTTTCCATTCTTGTCAAAATGAGCAAATTGGCCTTTGTCTCTCCAACATTGCTAAATATCTTCTCAGAAAACACATACAACATAGACATGGCAAATAACATACAATAGAAAATAATACTGGTTGTGTCTACAGAATAATTAGTGCACAAGCAACAGCCGCAACAACTCATCTAAAACAACTCACAAACTCACAAACATTATTTGTTTTATTTATTCTTTGAGCTAGTTTTATTTATTTATTTTACATTGGATTTAGATAAATGGTGGTGATGTTTACAAGTTAAAGCCTTGAGGAAACAAGATGGCACATGAAGAAACACACCCTCTGCCATGTGGAATAATCTACAAATGCTCATAACCTCTGTATCTGCCATGTGGAATAATCTACAAATGCTCATAACCTCTGTATCTGCCATGTGGAATAATCTACAAATGCTCATAACCTCTGTATCTGCCATGTGGAATAATCTACAAAAGACCTGAAGAAGTAGCACCGTTCATACAGACACACAAGAAGTTTACAAACACCTCTGTCACTAGCCTGACAAGCCAGACTATAACATCAAAATGTATAGTCTGGTCATGACCAACAGACCAGGCTCAATCAGTCTAGGCGACTTCCCATTAAGGACAGAGCGAAACGAAACCTCTATACCTGTCACACAGAATGGAAATATACAAGGGCCTTGGAAAAAAAAAAAAACACAGCACAGCACAGCACAGCACATCAACACCAACCATCTAAAACACTTTACAGTTCCAAAGTGCACAATTAAAAGAACAAAATCTTATACTGCACACAAGCTTATCTGCTCTTGTACTGTGTCAGTCCCACTGGATAAAATGTCTGTTTGATGACTAAATACAACCTGCTGCCAGTGACACTCCCTCTACAGCATGGATACTCACATGGCACAACCGGTGCCATGACAACAGGGTAAAATGTTTACCCCGGCAACAGCGCAACGACTTGCAAGCAGCACAGCTACTGTTGCCTTGGTAATAATGCCAGCTCAAAGGGGTAGTAAAATAGAGTGCCTGTACTCAAAGAAAAAAAACCAAACAGCTACCCGACTCTAGAATCTGTAGTGCAGAATCACTAAAGACCTGAATGAGTCTCTCGTTTCATTCCCTTGCTGTTTATGTCTGTCTACCTGTTTATCTCTCTCACATAAACACACATACACACACACGCGCGCACACACACACCCGCACAGCTGTTTCCTATACAACCCTACAAAACTGCTTTCTCTATTTCTCTCTTTCACTCCCTCTGGCTTGGGTGATGAATGATGTAATGGTGTCTCCTGCCTCCCAGAGAATAAAGAGAGCTCTTATCATCTGTGCAACAGATCTGTTCTGCCTGCAGATTCCAAAACACAGTCGAGTTCATCCCCACCCATCCCAGAGCCCCCAGTCTCTCTTGGCATAATGGCTGTGAGCTGTAGACCTGTAGTCACACACACACACACACGCACACACACACACACACACACACACACACTCAGATCAAACACAATTTTCATCTAATAAGATCAGACATTTTTGTTGTTGCTCATCC
>JAIFZK010000159.1:1092500-1117500 GCA_027481765.1 Tenualosa thibaudeaui
GGTCTTCCGTTCACTTTCCGACAGTAGCCCAAGGAGCTACCTTCTCTTATCACGCTGGCGCTGATTCTATCGGCAGGCTGCTTCTTCGTCTAACTTAGTAACCTACTTCTCTATCTGTCTTTGACGCCAAGTATATCCGTCCACACGTCTGCGCGCTAACTGGTGATCAACCTATCCGCCTTGCTCTCTTTCTCTTTCTTACTCTCTTCCTCTTCGCTGCTCCCCTCCTCCGCACTCCGCTCTCACGCACGTGAACTACTGGGCAGAGTTTCAAAGGCACTTGAGTCACGTCATTCCCGGGAGTTTGGGAAGGACAGAGAGAAAGACAGCGAGAGAGAGAGATGTGTGTGTGTGTGTTTACATTTCCCCTGCTTTCAGTAAATAAGAGTTGCACATAAACACTTTGGGAATGTCCTGACCAACTGGAATAACCACCATACAGTTATCATCATGAACTATAAGAAATAGGACTATCACAAATTAGAAAACATGATTTTGTGTGTGTGTGTGTGTGTGTGTGTGTGTGTGTGTGTGTGTGTGTGTGTGTGTGTGTGTGTGTGTGTGTATGTGTGTGTTTGGGAGTGTGCAGGGGAGTTGGTATAAGATTTCTTACTGGCAAACCCAAGAGTAACAGCTGCTGACACACACACACACACACACACACACAGACAAAGAGAGAGAGAGAGCAGTCTGTCCTTCGGGAGCGGTTTGATTTGGACAGCAGTGTGTCTTTGCCTCCTTGACCACAGCAGTGTTCCTGGAAGCTCTTCGCTCTAACCCAAACATGTTTATACACTCTGACAGACACAATGCAACAAAACTCTTCACCACATTACACACTTGGAAGAAAGTTAGAGGGAATGTGAGAGTTCATATTTGACTAGTATTTTTATAAATGTACTTATGATGATGATGATAATAATAATAATAATAATAATAATAATAATAATAATAATAATAATAATACAAGTACTTACATACAATACTTGCAATAATAATAAATAACAATTATTGCATTGTTCTTCACATTCAATAACAATTTGTCTGTGCGCAAAATCTTCTGTCATTTGTCATGACATTCAGTGAAAAGGTGTAGGAAGTATCTTTATATTAATTTTCGAGTATCTAGTATTTCAATAGACAGTTTGATATGTTTTTGAAAACAAAAAACTAGATAGGGCAGGAAGCCATATTTGACACATTTAGTTTGTCCTCAATGTATTTATGTAATGAATGTATTAATGTATAATTTGTTATATATTTTTTATGAACATGAACTCAAACATGTAGGCTATTAATAAATCATGGAGTTAGTCACAGTCAAAGTCATAGTCAAAGTCGCTGTTATTGTCAATTTCTTCACATGTACTTGACATGCAAAGGAATCAAAATTACATTTCCCACTATCCCATGTGTGTACGTGGACAACAGTAAAGTGCAGATGCACAACATGACAATTCTAGTCCTAAGTGTGTTATAAATAAATAAGTGCAAGTAGCTTAAGGCTACTTTTGCCTAGTACTACTACCTAACATAACAGGTATGACAAGACAAGACATAGAGTACCCTAAGTACACCACTAATGTAGCAGGGCATGACAAGACAGACAAGGCATGAGGTGAAGTTTACTGAGTGTTCCAGCTTTGTGCATTTAGAGGTAGTTGTAATTGTGTTTTTAGTGCAAAAGTGCAATGTGCAAATGTCAATAGGCAGTACTTGCCATAGTAGCAGCAGTAATGATAATAATAAGTAGTGCAAATATAAATATAAAAACAGAACAATTAGCAGCAGATGTGTGCAATTTGCATAAGCAGAGTCTCAGTTGGGGGAGGGGGGTGAGTCCAGTGTCTTCCTAGACTCCTGCCATCCTGGTGACTCTGCTGGCTGGGGCTGGGAGTGGGGAAGGGAAAGAGTTCAGTTATTGAACTGAGTGAGCAGCATGATGAGGGACTGTATTAATAAACCTGTTCAGGGAAGCTGTAATTACAAGTAACTCTTTGCAGAACAAGCTCTTTCATTTTCATGATGAACCAACAGAAAGCGTCAATTTTACCTACTCACAAAGAAAAAAATAATCAGTTAAAATTAATGTGACCAATCAAGATGTTCTCCCTTTCACTCTGTCTTTCTGTGTCTGCAACTTGTTCTATCTGGCTCTCCCACTAGAAAAAAAACAAACATTCGCAGGACTGCTTGATTTGGGGATGTTGCAGACATGTCAAATGACTCAGGATGTCTGCTCCTTCAGAGACTCTATGGATAACTAAATATACTTTTAATACTTTGATAATATTAATAATTACTAATGCTTTTCTTCAACTCTAGTCAACAATTAGCCTATTTCATCACCCTTAGGGGCTAATAGTTAGGCTTTCTTTTGGCCTTGAAAAATGTCAGGAACAAATTCTTACTTTTTTCTAATGGCTGAAATTAGGTTCATTAACTGGGGGTTCTCAAATTTTGTTGGGCCAAGGATGCCTCATGGAGCAGAACAATTGCTAAGGGGTGCTTATAATTGCCACACAAATGTAACCATATAGGGTTATAGCCACTTGTTCTCTTAGATGCTTTTGAATTTTCATTTCATAGTAGTACAGTGCTAATTCCACATTAGTACTAACTATAATAGCATACTGAATCTGGCAAAACTTAACAGTATGCATGAGCAGTTTTAAAAGATTTTTTTGTCAGATGCGTCACCGGTCAATTTCCAGTTACACTTGAAGTTTGCTTGTGACCTTTGACAGGTTTTAGTTACACCCAGATTGTAATGATTTATGAACTCATAAGCCATGAGTAAACATAAGTTTACATTTGATTTTTGAGTTACAAGGACCAGGTTTAGTTTATTCTCACCAGTCCATGTGAATTTACTTGCAGACCAAAGAATAGGTACCACTACCAGCAAGGATCATTTTTGTGTGTTGCGTTGATTGACAATCTGGTAATGAATGTGATTTTGATTCTATTCACTTTCAGTTTCGTTCTCTCGACCCGGTGTGTCAGATCCTGAGAGAATGCAGCAACTGCAGAATCAAGAGCCTTCATTCACACCATAATGAGCCATTTAATCATAGAAGTGATTAGTTGATAGGTTAACCTTAAAACATTGCCTGGTGTGCTTTTAAGTCTATTCAAAGAATGCGGGTGCATTGGCTTGACCTAGATGCTCTAGCTCATCCTGGCTTGGTGTTCATGAAAGAAGTTAAGCCTGAATATAGATAGATAGATAGATAGATAGATAGATAGATAGATAGATAGATAGATTGATTGATTGATCCTCTCCAGTTTCTAATGAGTCCAGTCTGAGGCCTAGTACAGAGCCATCTGTCCTGAATATCCAGACAGGGTTAGTTTTTTTGCGTTAGATCTTTTGATCCCATAAGGGAATTTCAGCCTCTGCATTTAAGCCATTCTTAAATTAGTGACACACATATACAGCACACATACCCAAAGCCAGCTGCAGCGGCACCCAAGGAGCAGTGAGGCGTTAGGGGTCTTGCTCAAGGGTACCTCAGCCGTGGGCGAGGACGTGACGGCAACATTCCTCAACATGGGGCAACATGTCCTCCGCCCCCCACATTTTTTTCCTACTGGGTCTGGATTTGAACCAGACACCCTTTGGTGACCAGCCTGTGGCTATGCCACATCTTGCCCCGTCTGTTATTTGGATTTCTTTACGTTGGTTTTGTAAAACAAACAGTTTTTGAGGATGGTTTAAGCAAACGTTATGTAAAGAGATAGGCTCCATTAGTTCACATCATACAGCCATGTGGCAACAGTATTTCCATCACAGTGTCTTTCCTGCGCCAGTTGCACAAGATTAAGTTTAAGATTAAGATTACTGGCTAAGAAACAGTTAAACTGTCACTTGATGGGTCAACAAGTCAGTCACACACACTCACATTTGTGACTGACTATGTGTGTGTGCATGCACATGTGTGTATGTGTGTATATGTGTGTGTGTGTGTATTTGTGTCTGTGCATGTGTGTGTTTGTGTGCGTGTGTGTGTTTGTCTGTCTTTCACAACAGCACACACACACACACACACACACACACATACACACACACTTGTGTTGTTCCAATCAAGTTAAAAAGCTCTTTACAGTAAATTTCCTTAGACCCGTTTTCCCGAGGTCAGTATTCTCACATGCAGCTATATGACTTGGCTGACATTGCTGTGTCAGCATGATTCTACAAGATGAAACTGTCTGATACAACTGGTGTTGTGTGTGTGAGATAGAGACAAAGAGAAAGAAAGTATGTGTGTGTGTGTGTGTAGGTGGGTGTGCGCGCTCCCATGTGTGAGTGTGTGAGTGTGTGTGTGTGTGTGTGTGTGTGTGTGTGTGTGTGTGTGTGTGTGTGTGTGTGTGTAAAACAGGAGAAATCGTTGAGGGCACATGACTAAAAGGATGTGCTGCTGTTAGTTTCACAATGAAGCTTTGTTCTGCTTTAGGTGATTGATCTTGAGAGTGAGTATGTATGCCAACTAATTAGTGTGTGTATATGCGTGTGTGTACATGCACACACACACACACACATACAAACACACTCACATGCGCACATATACACACACATACACGTGTGTGTGTGTGTGTCTGTGTGGTATATGTGTGCATGTGTGTGTGTTTGTAAGTGTGTGTGCATATGTGTGCGTTTTTGTGTGTGTGTGTGTGTGTGTGTGTGTGTGCCTGTAGCCTATGTGTGTGTGTATGTTTGTGTCACAAAACGTTCTGCTCCAGGCCTCTCTCTACACTTCCTGTGAGGGAGGGGAAGTTGTGCAGGTGTTATGCATATCACCCATGGCAACTCATCTGACAAGTTTCTCTTGTTGAGGAAATAGCCATGTACAAGTGTAACCTAGATTAGCACATGTGTTTTTGTGTTTATCTTTCTGTTTACCAAGGCAATCCAGGCCAAGTACTTGTATACATTTCTTTTAATGCAGAACTCATGCACAAACAAACAAAGTGTGTGTATGTGTGTGTCTTCATTGATAGAGAGAGAGAGAGAAAGAGAGATGAGAGAGAGATGTCTGCATGTTTACATTTGTGACTGTGTGTGTGTATTGGAGCAAGCAGCGAGAATGAATTACCTATGTTAACTACAGACAGACTGTAGTTATCCTTTTGAAGATATTTGCTCAGTTGTTTAGATAGATTAGATTATTAGCCTGAAGGATGGAGGCTTACCTCATGACTTACCGGCTGCCAGACTAACTAAAGGAAATGCAAAACGTGTGTGTGTGTGTGTGTGTGTGTGTGTGTGTGTGTGTGTGTGTGTGTGCACGTACCCCAATATCTCTATTTTTCTTGATCTCATTCCCTCTCTCTCCCTTTGTGTGTTTCTGTGGTGTGGAGTATGTGCCCTACTCTCTCTCTCTCTCTCTCTCTCTCTCTCTCTCTATCTATCTATCTCTGTCCATCTTTCTCTATGTATCTATGAAAGAAACTGGACACATTGCCCAGTCACAGCTTTCTGAACTGCCCTGTGCTCTGGGTATTTAGGGAGGATGACGTCATCTTAGCAACCTTTAGCAAACACACTTCTGATAAGGAGAGGGAATGTTGATAGTCTTTAGGATCTTGTATCACAATGTGTACAAATGTGTGTGTGTGTGTGTGTGTGTGTGTGTGTGTGTGTGTGTGTGTATATGTGTATGTGCATGTGCATCTTAGAATGTGTTTGTGTGTGTGTACATGTGCATCTTAGAATACTATTTGTGTGTGTGTGTGCATTTAGAATGTGTGTGTGTATGTGTGTGTGCATACACATGCATCTTAGAGTATGTGTGTGTGTACATGTGCATCTTAGAATACTGTGTGTGTGTGTGTGTGTGTGTGTGTGTGTGTGTGTGTGTGCTCAACAGCTGCAGCGGTGCACTAAACTACTGGTAAGCGACCTGTGGTGCTGTGTCATAGTGATAATATCTCACAGTCTGCACACCATTCCTTTCTACGGCTGCTGGGTTTGTGATCTCAACATGTTGTGGTTCGTTTTCTCAGAAAACATTTTTCTTCTTCTAGATTGAATGTGAAGAGAGGAATCACACATTAGATAAACACAGACATGGATGTGTGTGTCGGAATGCACACACAGATGAAAAAATAGACATATACACACCCAGACATATATAATATTATCAGTAACTTGCAGGAACTTTTCTTTTCCTTATACTTCAGACAGAGGTAGTGTGTGTGTGTGTGTGTGTGTGTGTGTGTGTGTGTGTGTGTATGTGTGTAAGAGCGAGAGAAGGGGAGAGAGAGAGTGCAGCCATGAACATGTTTATCTAATGCACCACACACACACACACACACACACACACACACAGGAAAGGAGGGTTTTTAATTTGTCAAGATCTAAGTAAACACTGTCAAGTAATACAGTCATACTTCCCATGTGTGTGTGTGTTTGTGTGTGTGTGTGTGTGTGTGTGTGTGTGTGTGTGTGTGTGTGTGTGTTGGCCTAAAAACTTCAAACTACCTATTCTGATAACACCCCCATAAAACAATAACAACATTGCAGAATAGTGAAATATTGGTATCAGTATCATTAATTTTAATTTTAATACACTAAGGTGCAGTATTATCACATTAAGAGATTCAACTTCTCTCCTTTCCTAGTACTACGTACAGTAGTGGTGTCATGTCTTAAGAGATGAATGGACTACGATCCAGTTGGATTGGAAGGACAGCACCTTACCTTGCATTATGCTGGCTACAGCAGTGGACTGTGGAAGGGTGTGGAACTGTACTATACTGCAATACTAAGGTAAAACATTACCATTACTTTTCCTCACCATTTGGGATTTAGAGATCATCCCACTATTTTACCGTAGCAGAGTGTCGTTAAACCAGTATAACTCACAGACTCAAGTGGGTTATTCCTTTTCTAAACCAGTTACCACATTAACCTGGCATGGCTTCATTAAAGGAAGACACAACAACGAGAGATGTAGCGAATCATTCATAGTTAACTATTCCTCCGCCAAGAAATATAGTTCCTCCAGCTGAATGGCTACCAAGTAACGCACAAGCACCGCCACCATGAACTTTTATGGCACAGCAATATAATGAAACGAAATGCGTTTGGAGCCATGGTATATCATGGATTTTATAACGCCATGGAACGTTATTCAACCAATCACATTATATGAACACATGCTAATGCAAATCAAAACCAAGTCTGAGCTATTCTTATATGCCAGTATAATCAAAATCAAAATCCCACAACCCCCTCCCTCCACACACACACACACAAACTTAAAATGTTTACCACTGTTCTTGACGTTTTTCTAAAATGTGGCTATGACACACACGTTTTTTTGTCCAGTAACCTCCATGTCCTTTCCTCTCTGACCCTTGTTTGTCATCTTAAGTACATGAATATTTAATTTATGTCATTTTTACTGGATCTTCTTTTTGTTTCTTTCTCTGCAATGTATGACAGAGAGTGACCTCATGGAGCCAACTGTGACCATCATGTGATCTATGTTGACAGAACATGTGACCTTGTCATCTGACCCTGAGCTAATACTGACGTGCACTGATGACCAAGACAGAAAGTTCAGTAACCCTGTGAAATCCCCGGCTTGTTTGTTTGTTTGTTTGTGTGTGTGTGTGTGTGTGTGTTTGTTTCCATTCTCTTCCCACATGTTTCCTTTATTGTAAATTTTGCCAGAATATGTATGTCAATCTCTTCTCCACATGGTCCTATGATTATATCTCACGGCCTTCTAAATTACACATCAAAAAGCATGACCGACACACACAGTGCCATGTTGAATGCTCATTTTACACTCTAAATAGCACAATAAACAATTCATTATCTAAAATGAGTTTCTGGCTTGTGAGTTTGTAGTTAGCTAGTATTTGTTCTGTTTCTGCACCAAGTAGTTCCATTCAGATGTAACCTTTCATGGCTCAGATTCTACCACAGTATTTATCCCAATCCCAAGTCCCAATACCCCCCCTCCACTACATTCCTCATTCCTTTCCTTATTTTGTCTGTCATGCTTATTACGTTTTCTTTCTTATTCTCTGCATTTGTCTCTGCTCAAGTGTTTTTTTTTCTCACCAACTCATGCAAGCATTCTTTTCCTAAACTCTAAACAATCAAGTCAAGCTAAATCCAACTGGACCTCAAATACCCAGACTATTACACAATACCATACCAATGCAAAAAAAAGAAAAAAATAGCACATTATTTTTGTATTTTGTTCAAACAATTTGTAATTGTCAAATGGCTGTGCCAAGGTTTGGCTCAGAATCATTTGGCATCTTGATTCTGTGCCTGCCTCCATATCAACTCTAAGTTTGAGGAAGTAAAAAGGACACATCTGGGTCTCACCGGTTGGATATGCTGCAACCATTTGCTTTATAATTAGCAATTAGCATTAGGCTGTAATCAATGGAAATGGCTACACCAGATGCCAGACCACTAGGGCTACATTTGAAAATAAATAAATAAAAACGAATAAATAAACACTCCAGTCTTCTAAAAGTATTTATTACGCAACGGTAATGGAGCATTTCTGTTATATCACGTGGGTGAACCCCTGGCCTAAGTGCCCACAGGGACAGGGAATGAATCGGACTTGAATCGGTCATTGCCCAATCCCACACCCCTTCTCCCTCTCCCACTCGTCTCCAGGGTGTCCTCATTAAGATGATTAAAAAGTGAACAAAAAATTTAACTTTCTGGAGGGGCGTTGCAGTGTCCTCCATGTCACACACCACCTGTAGACAGATGTAATATTTAATGACGTACAAGTATTACTATCTTCACCTGTGAGTGTTTGTTTGTGTGTGTGATATAAGTAAGCATGAGTGTATGTGTATATGTTTGTGTGTGCATATGTGGTGTGTGTGTGTGTGTGTGTCTGATGTAAGTAAGCATGTGTGTGTGTGATATAAGTAAGCATGAGTATATGTGTATATGTTTGTGTGTGCATATGTGGTGTGTGTGTGTGTGTGTGTCTGATGTAAGTAAGCATGTGTGTGTGTGTGTGATATAAGTAAGCATGAGTGTATGTGCATATGTTTGTGTGTGCATATGTGGTGTGTGTGTGTGTGTCTGATGTAAGTAAGCATGTGTGTGTGTGATATAAGTACGCATGAGTGTGTGTGTATATGTTTGTGTGTGTATATGTGGTGTGAGTGTGTGTGTGTCTGATGTAAGTGTGTGTGTGTGTGTGTGTGTGTGTGTGTGTGTGTGTGTGTGGATGGTCTCTTAAAGGTCTAGGTGCTGTATCTTTGCCTTGTATGGTCGGCATCAGAGAGTGAGGCACATGCATTCACATTCACACAAACACCCTTATAAATACTTAAGAGAGAATTATATTTGTTATGGACCAGAGTCTATTGGCTTTGTCAGTATCTGACAAACAGACTGGGGGTCATTGGTAGGATGGTTGGCTGAATTTTTATTTTTCATTTTTTTTTTCCTGTTCTGAAGTGTAGACTAAAGAGGAAGTTCTATTTTGCTTACAGACCTCAAACAGCCAAGGAAGGAGCCCCAATGTGGAAGGCAAATGATGTGCTTGTAGACTTGTAAAGAGGTGGCTGACACACACAGACACACACACACACACACAGAGAGAGAGAGAGAGAGAGAGAGAGAGAGAGAGAGAGAGAGAGAGACTCCCACTGTGGTTCTGTTCTGAGTTCTGACACATAATTATACATTCACTGAACCTACACCTACACTCAGGCCACAAACCCTGAGTCATTTACATTAATAACCAAAATCTGCATGCATTTTGCATAGAAACCTATAGAAGCGGAAGCTTGCAACATTTGCACACAGACATACACACACAAATAACCTTTTGCATAGAAAATAATATGGGGGAAAGTTCACATAGATACACACTACATCATCCACACCACCATCATCTGCTGCCTTTTGTGGGACAATTTGGTCAGTCAACAGGAAATAGGTTGTGTTCATTTTTAATTTATGAGCCAGAGAAATGGAATACTGATTCCTGATTGGCTGGCAGGGTGTGTGTTAATTCTGTAAAGTCTAATTGCTGTTCTATATCAATGCTCAATGGTAACTATAACAACCATAGTAAACAGCAGTTGAACTTGTCAGTAAGAATGTAATCAGCTGTTACTAGCCATTACCACCGCTGAAAATAAAGTAGTACAGCAACTGAACAGGTTTCTTTATAACTGATCTGCAAGCTTTTCTATGTCTTAAATAGATGACTATTCCTTACACGCATGAGTTGCAACCAGATGATAACCAGGATAACGGTCTTCGAGGTGTGGTGTTATACGCCTTAGGCATGAGGTTATTTGCCTCCACCTAGTTCATTTGTTCCGTGTAACAGCACACCTCGTCAGACGTTAGCCTTTACATATAAACCTTCTCAGTGATGACTGTCTCCAATCCCCATTACTCCATATCATCACATTTACACCAATCTTATCTAAAAGATCAAGATCTCAGGACCTTTTGTAAAATGACGATGTGTATTTGTAGCACTTTAGAATGCTAACAAGATTCAAATGATTGGTTCTTTCTCTGGAAGAGAGCTTGTGAAGCAGATGGAGGAAAAATGAGGCCCCATTCATATTGGGGGTCAGGCATAAGCACAGCAGCTGTGATTTCTTAGCTGCTTTCATTTCTGGATGCATGGATGGATGGAGTGATAGATAGATAGATAGATAGATAGATAGATAGATAGATAGATAGGTAGATAGATAGATAGATAGATAGATAGATAGATAGATAGATAGATAGGTAGATAGATAGATAGATAGATAGATAGATAGATAGATAGATAGATAGATAGATAGATACACATTGAAGGAAATGAAAGAAGGACAGAGCTTGAACGCTACCTGCGTAGCATGCGTGTGCACGAGCGTTAAAGCTTTTTTTGATTTGTTTTAAATGAGGTTGAAAGGCTGGAAGGCAGAGGCTTCACACAGACTTTTCTGGTGTGAAAATAAACCTGCACTATAACTGGGACAGCATGTGTACACACCATGCTTGCGGTTTGAATGGGGCCAAACAGAGTTTATGCTTTAACATTTCAGCACGGCCAATAAAACAACCCAAGGGAAACCCACAAAGATACATGGTGCATGGTGGATTTGTGATGTCACTGTCACAAACTGAATCCTAATTAGCTTTTCTCGTGGAGATCATTTGCACCACAGTGAATTTATAATGTCGCTGGCCATATTGAATCTTATGAGGTTTTCTCATAGCAAGAAGGGGTGTCTCTTCCTCTCAAGGTTTTCTCAGTTGGTGTAATGCTATGCATTAGCATTAGAGTTTTTGTACTACAAATAATGGGTACCATGGTGACTCTGTGATGTAACTGCTCAGATGGAGTCCAAACGGTCATTCTGATATTCTCAATGTCTGAATTTTTGTCTAATAGGGAGGAAAGAGGCCTTGGCCTAGACCTACGGTTCTCCTATATACAGTCACAAACTTTCCATTTCTACTTTCTTGGTCTCTTTCTTCCATTCTCTGTCTCTCTCTCCCATTTTTTCTCTCTCTGTCTATATTTTCCCTCCTGTGGCTTTGTTTATGTCAGTGTCAGAGAAGAAATATGGAAAACACAAGACCAAATCAGGAAGAATTAAACATAACTAGAATAACAGAAATCATTATTTCCTCTCTACACAAGGGCCTTGACCAAATCTATCTAGATATTTTTATAAATGGATATTTTTTGTATCCGTTTGGGCCTCTCGTTTACATGTAAACAGACCTTTAGCCTCCTCAAATGGATATTTTTTAAAACGGCCTCCAAAGTGGAGATTTTTGAAAACACTGTATCTTCTGAATTCCAGTAGATACGTGAAAATGAAATAAAAAAAATAAACAGAAAAAAATACCCATTTATAAAAATATCTAGATGTGTGTAAACAGGGCTTAAAGCAAGGCTCTCTCTCTCTCTCTCTCTCTCTCTCTGAGCCCATGGACTCTCTCTCTCTGCGCCTCTCTTTTTCTTTGTTTCTCCCTCTTTCTCTCTGTATCTCTTTTTCCCCTGTTTTCCCTCTCTTCTCTCACTGCGCACATAACCTTCTCCTTTTTTTAGAGTTTTCCTTGTGCTGTAATTTTGCCTTGTTCCGCTTCCCCATCATAAAATTGATATCCTGAAACAGCACTTTTAACAAGAACACTCTTCCAATGCTTCTTCATGCTTTGAACTCTTTTTGAAAGTGCATATATGTTAGTACACAGTCACAAACTCTTTCATACATGCACACACACACTCTCTCTCTCTCTCACACTCACACACACACACACACACACACACACTCACACACATTTGCGTGTGCCTATAGTGTGTGTGTGTATGTGTGTGCCAGTAGTATATATATATATGTGTGTGTGTGTGTGTGTGTGTGTGTGTGTGTGTGTGTGCCAGTAGTATATATATGTGTGTGTGTGTGCCTTTAGTGTGTGTGTATGTGTGTGCCAGTAGTATATATATATGTGTGTGTGCCTGTGTGTGCCTGTGTGTGCCTATAGTGTGTGTGTTTGTGTGTGCCTATAGTGTGTGTGTGTGTGTGTTCATGTAACTTTTCCACTCCTCGCCCTTAATGTGGTGTTTAGTGATGCTCCTGTCAGCATAGTCAAATGGCAGTTTAGTAGTATGTGTGTATGTGTGTGTGTGTGTGCGTGTGTTTGTGTGTGCCTATAGTGTGTGTGTGTGTTTGTGTGTGCCTATAGTGTGTGTGTGTGTGTGTGTGTGTGTGTGTGTGTGTGTGTTCATGTAACTTTTCCACTCCTCGCCCTCAATGTGGTGTTTAATAATGCTCCTGTCAGCATAGTCAAATGGCAGGTTAGTAGTATGTGTGTGTGTGTGTGTGTTTGTGTGTGCCTATACTGTGTGTGTGTGTGTGGCAGTAGTATATATATATGTGTGTGTGTGTGTGGCAGTAGTATATATATGTGTGTGTGTGTGTGTGTTTGTGTGTGCCTATTCTGTGTGTGTATGTGTGTGCAAGTAGTATATATATGTGTGTGTGTGTGTGTGTGTGTGTGTGGGTGTTTGTTCATGTAACTTTTCCACTCCTCGCCCTCAATGTGGTGTTTAGTGATGCTCCTGTCAGCATAGTCAAATGGCAGGTTAGGTTTTTCTTTGACGTCAGCACAGTCAGCCCTCATTCTTAAGAAAAGCCATGGCTACTTATGCAATCACTGAAATAGTACAATACAGTGCAGTGTGTGAGTGTGTGTGTGTGTGTGTGTGTCTGTGTGTGTGTGTTTGTTTGTTTGTTTATGTGTGTGTTTGTGTGTCTGTTTATGTGTGTGACAGTATATCTGTGTGTGTGTCTATACATCTGTTTATGTATGTGTTGTGTGTGTCTGTATCCATATCTTTGTGTGTGTGTGTGTGTGTTTGTGTGTGTGTGTGTGTGTTTGTGCTCAGTGGTGCACTAAACTGCTGGTAAGCGACCTATAGTGCTGTCATAGTGATTATATCTCACGATCTTCTCACCATTCTTTTCTTCAGCTGCTGGGTTTGTGATTTCAACATGTTGTGGTTCATTTTCTCAGAGACTCAGTAATGTGTCTGCCAAAAAGAGCAGGATGAGACGTTTTGAAATGTTTTGAAATAAACACGAAAGAGGCCAACATTTTCCCACCATTTTGTCTTGTTTAGTTTCCATTTAGTATGTGCGTCAGCCACATTGCAAAGGTTTTCTTCCGTCTTGAATTTCTGATATCAAGTTTTTTTTTTACCTTAATTGATTATGACTTTGTAATGTGTAAAAACAATCTATTCTTTTATTTGTCTGAATTACAGCTGCATGGTTGATCATTTATTATGCCACCTCTGGTGATTAGTCCTGAAACAAAAGACCAGACCCAATGAATTAGCCTAGCCTAGCATGCTAATTCATTCTATTATATATTAGATGCTTTAGACTGATAAATATATCTGCCTACTTCATTGCTTGATAATCCACCCCTCTCTCTTGCTACAGCAGAATATTTCATCAATCTGTCTTCTGGCGTTTATTCCAGTAACTAAAACATCAGACATGTGTCATTTATTGAAATAAATGAACCTAGTCTTGCCTAATGCACTAATTCCTGATGCGCAAGCCACTTTTTTTTAGCCTTACAGCTCTTTAAGCCTGATAAATCGACCTGCTTGTTTCATTGCAATAAATGAGTCTGGCCTGCCTAGCCTAGCGTGCTAATCCCTGATGTGTTGGCCTTTTTTAGGCTAATGCCTGATGCCTTACTCCTGTTTGTCTGAGACAGCCAACTTCCGTTGCCAAGAACACCTCAAGTCAGCTCATTAATCACGAGTCATGATCTCACCCACTCCAGAGTCACATTAGGCACCTCTGTTATTCTTAGCGTCCTCGGCCAAGAGGTAGGTTTACATAAAAGCAAAGGCTCGATGATGAGAGACATCTTGACAGAGAGAGCCAAAGTGTTGAGTCTTACGACAGCTGGTGTTGCTGAGGGGAGAACCATACATGATTGGCTCCATCAGTAGGACACCGAGTCCTGTTGAATATCAGATACTGTATTCCCCTATAATTACAATTTAATATAATTACATAATAATATAACTACAATGACTGTGGGGGGTTTTATGTAATCAAAACTGCAGCTTGTTTTACTGCAGTAAAGTCAGTATGTTGGACACAAACAGTGTATGCATTACAAAGAATTAAGCTCTCACTCTATTGCAGACATGCAATATTTTAAACACAACAATATTACAGTGCTGAAGTTTATTTAAGAGATTTGCAGTTTCCCTGTCACAGCTACAATTGTTTTCATAAGGCCTTGGCTGAGAATCGGGTCTTGAATATGTTTGAAAATATTTTGGACAGCAAACACTAACACAATACCACTGTAGAGTTTGGGGGGTTTCTTTTACCTTGAAACAACAGCTTCAGCCTTATCTTCAGCATCATATCTTCATCGTTATAATACCTCAATTACGCCCAGATTCCCTGCTCTGTACTCTGTATGTTATCACTCATTGTGGCCATTGTGCCATTATTTGTTTTTTTTTCACTTGGAGGAAGTGGGACATTCCTCACAGGAAGTCATTTATGGGACGAGGAAGTACGCCCACATTGTGTTGGTCCAAAGTTGATCTCCGTCTCTCTCTCTCTCAGGTAAGTGTGAAATTACCCCCTACCCACCCACCCACCCACACACACACACACACACACACACACACACACACACACACACACATATTCCATGTCCGATGTTTCTGAACATATTGGATGTGGAAACTATAGCAAAGGGGCCTCCACCTTTCCCTTCCGAAGGGAAATGGCTCTTAGTCCTTTCCTGTTCCTTGTCCCTTTACTGACAGGAGGGTAGGGGTCACAGGGCACCCTTTGGACAAGTCAGCGTCTGCCAAATATGACATTGTTGCAGGCTACTAAGTGTTTGAAAGACAGACAGGCAGACAGACAGACAGACAGACAGGCGAAGAGAAAAGAGATAGGTAGAGAGAGATCATTTGTTCACCATGTTTGTGATGTTTGAATGTTATGCTTTGGCCAAGCAAATACATGTGTAATTGCAATAAAGCTCATGTGAATTGAATTGAACTGGGAGGGAGAGAGAGAAAGACAGACAGAGAGACAGACAGAGAGAGAGAGAGAATTAAAGATACAGACAGACAGAGAGAGATAGAGAAAAAGATACAGACAGACAGAGAGATAGAAATAACACAGATAATAGATTTATTGTACGACTGTTATGATTGCTTTGCTGATTTGGCAACAAATAGAGGTATTTTTGTGCCAAAAAAAGCATGCTGAGTTAGAGAGATGGAGGGAGAGAAAGAGAAGGACGGGAAGAGAGATATTTTTTTCGGGTGTGTGGGTGGGAGAGATTTATGATCCAGATGTGATCAAACAAGTGGAGACCAAGCTGTCTAATGGACACGTAATGCCCTTTAATGTAAACACAAGCTCCATTGTATAAGTGTGTGTAAGTGTGTGTATGTGTGTGTGTTGAGTCCAGAAGTTTAAAACACTTTTTCTTTTCTTTTTGTCTTTTCTTCTTTCTTCCACACACCCAAACCTTTGGATCTCCCACCTCTGTCACTTCTTCTCTCTTCTTTTCACTTCTGCTCTCTTCTTTTCTCTTCTCACATGGGCCTCATCTATAACCCCTTTTTATTCTTCTCTTTTCTTCACAATGTACATGTATCACTTTATTCCATCTTTTCTTTTTCTCACACTATCATTTTGTTTTTGTTGTTGTTGATGTTGCTGTGATATTGTTTCTTTCTCACGCTAAGCTGGCTGGTATACAGAGTGAGTAGTGGGAAGATTCACAGGCACGGCGTGAGAAGATGGGAAAACTATTTATTTGAATGTTAGCATGTGTTAGCAGCTTGCTTATAAAGAGGTTTTATTTAGTCTCTGACCTGTATTGAAGTATTCTTTTTTGAAGTTTTGAAAGATGGGGGATCCATTTATGACAAGTCTCAGCTATGTGCTTTCAAAGACCTTTGACTTGGATTTTAATACATGTTCTGTTGTAACTTTGACCTTTGTTAAAATCTTTTTTCCACAGTTCAGCATCTCTCTCTCTCTCTCTCTCTCTCTCTCTCACACACACACACACACACACAAACACACACACTCTTTTTTTTCTCTCTATCTCACAGATGGCAGTTTTATGTGATGATTAGTATGTAGTGCCTAAAAAGTTTTGTCACACATGAGAGAGAGAGTGAACAGCAGAGACAGAGAGAGAGAGAGAGAGAGAGAGAAATTGGGAGAGATGTCATGTCTTTCCCTCTCTTCTTCTCCCCTCTCCTGATTGTCTGTCTCACCCTCTCCCCCCTTGTGAACTGTGGGGGTGGTGTGTGTGTGTGTGTGTGTGTGTGTGTGTGTGTGTGTGTCAGAGAGACAGATAAGCAAAAAGCAGATGTTTCCTCTCCTTTGTCAAATTTAACAGACTTCTTTCTCTCTCTCTCTTTCTCTCTCTCTCTCTCTCTGTGTGTTACATCAAAGAGTGAGTTTCTAAAACCATGAGGAGGGGAGTTGGGCTATGACACGTGGGTCTGTGCCTCAATGTCTCCTCCATTGGCCATCACAATAAAGACACTGAATCAATCACGACCTCAAGGGCAAGACGGGCATATGAGTCACGGAACAGCATTGATATGCTTGAGTAAACAGGACAATAAGAAATAGCAGGCAAAGCTGTTTTCCCTTCCACCCACCATGTGTTTTGTATTTCGTACCATGAGAAGGAAAGTAGACTACCACAGCTTATACAGGGAATGAAACACACTCTCAGCTTATGATGACATTATTAATATGCCATGTTGTAAATGATTTGGGTGTGTGTGTGTGAGAAAGAGAGAGAGAGAGAGAGAGAATTTTATTAATGATGATACACATGTGGCACACACACACACACACACATACACACACAATTCCCTGTAAAAAATTATATAAATATAAAATACATGAAAGCAGAGAGAGTGGTTTACTACAGGCAAGACTCCAGACAGTGTGTGTGTGTGTGTGTGTGTGTGTGTGTGTGTGGTCTGTGTGGTTTGCGACTCTGGGCAAGATGTGTATCGGAGTTGGGCCTCATGTGAAATGACAGTAATTCAATGTGGGCCTGATTCAGCGGCAGAGGAGACCTACGGTAGCTGGAACCCCTCATCTGTCAGGGAAGGGGGAGCAAGTAGCCAAATGTCATTGGTTTTTACTGGCGCTCAGTGGAAGTCCTAAAACCCTGGGTAATTACTACCAGGCGTGCACACACACACACACACACACACACAAGTGTGCTCACACACATACACACACACACATACACACCCAAGTGTGCTCACACACATACACACACACACACATACGCACACACACACACACACACACACACACACACATACACACACACACACACACACAAGTGCGCTCACATACATACGCACACAAACAAAAGTGCTGAAGACAGATAGCAGGAAGTGGGAGAGTTGGAGTGGAACAGTCTGGGAGAATTTGACAAATAATTAGACAGAGAGATGCACAGTAAGCAGATGTGGTTTTGGGTTGAGTTTACTGCCATCTATTGGATAAATTTAGTAATTGCATGTAGCCGCTGAACAGCTGTGGATTGTGGAAATGGCTATGGAAATTATCCCTTCTTTTTGGTCTGTTTTTGAATGGAAGGAATGGAGTTGGAATTGTCTGTGCTTGGAGCTCAACCAACACTCAGGAAAAACAGACTTTTGAGGAACGCTGGAAGGGAAATGTGGGAATTATAAAAAGCAACATCAGATCAGATACCCTCGGATTTATTGTTTGTTTTTCCTCCTGCTTTGCATGGAAACAGCAGAAGAATGGAACATTCTGGAATTTTCTTCTCTTCCTGAATTCCCATTGTGGATAGCAAAATTACAAGGGTATGATAAGCTAAGCAGGCCAACGCCAAAGTGCTTTGGCTCTTTCTGTGGTACGTTTCTGTGTGTGTGCGCGCGTGTGTGCACGCACATGTGTCTGTGTCTGTGTCTATGTGTATTTGTGTGTTTGAGAGTGACAGAGAGAATGTGTGTGTGTGTGCGTATGTGTGTGTGTGTGTGTGTGTGTGTCTGGCGTCATGATGTGGTGTGGGACAGATGCCATCATCTGCTGGAGCCTAAGCAGGATGTGTCAGACGCCTCATATCCTCGGCTGGAGGAGATGACCAGAAACAAAGTTGGAGGGAGAGAAAGGGTGTGTGTGTCTGTCTGTCTGTGTGTGTGCAAGCATGTGTATATGTGTGTTTGTGTGAGAGAGAGGGTGTGTGTGTGTGCATGTGTGCATGCATGCGCACGTGTGTGTGTGTGTGTGTGCATGCGGAAGAGAGTCCATTTGTTACTAGCTCTTCTTTCAAGGGAATATACAGAGGAAGGTTAAGAGGATACTGCACCCTAAAGAGGGGAACAGTGAGAGAGGGCTCACTAGGGATGTTAACAGGTAGGATACTGCACCCTAAATAGGGGAACAGTGAGAGAGGGCTCACTAGGGATGTTAACAGGTAGGATACTGCACCCTAAAGAGGGGAACAGTGAGAGAGGGCTCACTAGGGATGTTAACAGGTCGGATACTGCACCCTAAATAGGGGAACAGTGAGAGAGGGCTCACTAGGGAGACAGAATGGATATTTACAGGAGGAACGGGGATAGGTAGACACAGGGCCGTTGCCAGGGGAAGGCGAGGCCCTGGGCAAATTTGAAGGGTACGAGGCCAAGCTTAGGCTACTGTCTGTGTACATTTAGTAGTAGGATAATGCATCGATATAGACATATACATGAAAATTCCATAGAAATGAGCAGAGAGGAGAGAGAGAGAGAGAGAGAGAGAGAGAGAGACTGGGGTCAAAGAAATGTAAATAAAGTCAGAGAGTGAAAGAAAGACAGAGTGTGACTTCATGACTTCAAATGTCCAGAATAACCCTGTTGTTTATGTATATTATTGAAAGAATGGGAAAGACTGTGTGGCCAAAGTAGCCTACATTTGTTTCTTCAATCATGACTCTGCTGCCACCTGCAGATGACAGAGGGGAACATGTTGAGGTTTATTGCAGTAACTAAACAGTAGGCGTACACAATGACAAAATTTACTACTAATGCATGCCTGAGAGACACGCTGTTTTTTTTTCAGCTGTTGTTGAAGAGGCTGGCCAGACAAATCACTGGGATTGTCAGACGGGCTCCTATCTTCACCACCGTTTTGTTGACTATGCCCACAACATCTCCAGTGGATTCTGGCATCCAAGAACAAGCCCCCTCTGCATTTGCCCTGGCTCCTTATATGGGAGACCAGGTAGGGTCTTTCCTCTTGAGCCATAACTGGCCGCGTCTCTCTGCCACCCTTGCTAATTCCTTGGTGGCTTGGCGCAAGGCCTGTCTGCTGATGCACGGGTTGCTCATTAGTCTCACAGTAGACGTTGTGACAAAGCCCCAACATCCGACTTCCACTTGAAAAATTAGTGGAAACTCAATTTCCACTTTAGTTAAGTAAACATAACTAGTCTGTTTACTTTTGTCAACAAAAAGTGTTGTGGCAATTTGAGGCAATGAGTTTACATCAATTTCTCAAGTATGCTTTATTTTTTCTTTTTTACAGTGTAGCATAACTTGAAACAGATGGACTTTAGTATTCTGTTCAGACAATCTTTTCATACTGGAGTACTTCACTGTGCCTTTTCATTATACACTCTGTCTTTATAAAATGCCTGTATCCACTCATGGATTAGCATGTAGCTTGCTTATTTTATTGTGTCAAGTGTATTGTTTGGATAAAGGAGACATAGAGTGAAAAATGCCTTGGCTTTGTTGAATGGCAACCTTATATTTAGGCTTTGTATTGAAATCGTCTGGTTTGGCTAAATGGTACCCTCTTCAGGCTAGCACTGCCTCGTGTTTCTGCTCAATTTCCTGTTTAACTCCACCACTGTGTCAGGTGTCGATTGTGTAGTGATTGTGTAGTGATTATGTAGTGACTGTTTGAAGCAGAAAGCACCTGCACACCAAGATGCAAATGTATCCCAATAGAGAGGTTTTAGATGTTTTGCTTTGTGCAAACAATGCAAAAGCGTTGGGTGCTTCAAGCTAACCTCATTGGCAACTGTCGTGAAAAAGCACCTTGATGTTTGCAAAACCCCAACAATCAATGTCCTAACCCACCCAACTTGGTTAAAACCAAGAACTCACTGTTCAAAAGTTGGAGTAAAGTTGTTGACAAAGACTTTATTCACAATACCAGCAAAGTATACAAGAGACAATTGCCTCATAGTATAAGTGCTTAGTAGTGTGAAGGAGATCCCCCGCAGAGAGGATACCGTTTACCTTGAACCATCTGTACCATGGTTCTGATGTGAACAGCATCCATTCATACAGCGGACCCCATTCCCTGCCACATATCATGGTATCCTTCCAATGCTATCTGTAAACATGTCATGGCATCTACCCAGACTGAGGTATCCCCGGATCCGAAGCATCTCCCTGCATTAAATATTGTCTCTTGAACTGTTCAAGGCCTCATGCCCTCTGCTTGAACTACCCAAGTCTTTACTCTCTCTCTCTGCCTGAACTGCTTCGGCCTTCTGGGTTACCATTAACATGCTACAAACCACCCTTCTTTCATATGTTAGTATACGCATTACACTCTCAAGGTAATATTGTATATACTAAAACAAACTTCATTTTCTTTATGATAATAATTTCCACACAACCACAACTGCACAATTAATTTGTGATAAGTGACACCATTGACATGTTTTCTGCTAATTCGCCATGTTTTAGTGACTGTATCTAAGTTCAAGATTTACAAATGAAGGAGGGCACAAACATTCCTCATATTCATGACAGTTATTTGGCCATGCACAACCTCTCCTAATTCAGCAAAGTCAAGGCCAAAATTATGTCCTTTATGTGTCTTCTATGAATGCTCCCAACACCACTGCTTGTAGGGTGCAGATTAGGGGACTTTCTGCTTTTCCTCTGCATATCTGCCATCTTTTATACGATGCAGTGGTGACATTTTGTCAGAGAAAGAGAGGGACAGAGAGAGAGTGTGAGAGAAAGAGAGAGAGGTTAGCAGAAGAAGTGCGATAAGAGGGGGAAGTTCAGATGAGATGCTGGAAAGGAAGAAAAAAATGCACACCTTTTTTTTTCTTTCCACACTTTAAAACCACAACAGAGTGTTGTATCCATCACTTGGTACCACTCCACAGCACAGGTGTAAAAAAAACAAGAATATATTGAAGCCCAAGGACAACAATTTAAAACTAAACATTACAACATTTACAACTGAAATAGACTGAAGACTCTCCCTTCTACTAATATGGATGCTCAAGTTTGGCTGCTCTTGATTCTGGGTGAGTATCAACAGTTTATCATCTTGGGTTATTTAAATATAGTCCTACACTCTTATGAGTTTTTGTTTTCTTCAAGTAGAACATCTCTTTTTCAATGTTATGCCGATTTAGTAAGATTCTATGTTTTTAGTTCTGCAAAATTCTCATGTCTGTTTGCTTGTTTTTCTCTTTGTCTATTTTGTTATCATCTGTGATTTTGCCTCTGCGATGTTCTCATATTTGTCAGCTTCTTTGTCTCACTTGTTGCCTCTTTCAAATCTCTCTTGGTTTTCTCATTTGCAGCTTTTTTCTTTTTTTCTTTGTTTTGTTTTATTTGAATCTGTGAAGCACACTGAGTTGCCGCTGCCTATCAAATGCACTATACAAATAAATTGCCTTGCCTTGCCTACACTGGACTATTTCTTTAGTAATGGCTTGCTCAGTGAAGTAGCCTATCTCTCTACATTTTGGTTAATCTATCACAAATGTGAGAAAAGTGTGTGTGTGTGTGTGTGTGTGTGTGTGTGTGTGTGTGTGTGTAAGAGATAGGGAGCGCACACTGGGCCATCAGTCAGATAGTGGCAGTGACAGTGGCGAGTCTGTTGATGAGAGTCTCAGGTCCAAATTTGAGCAGTGTGTGCAGACGTCTGACGGCTAGTTTGTGTGGTAGATTCAGCATGTTTAAATTAATCAGAACCATTGGCAACGGTGGCTGTCAGTCAGTATCATGTTTAGTTCTCTGAAGTTAGTGAAGTGTATGTAGAGAGAGAGAAAAAGGGAGAGAGAGAAAAGATATCCAGTGTTTTCAGTAAAACCTGACCCCATTCTAAAAGTGGTGAATCACATTCAACATGCAACGCTAAGACCAAGCTAAGCCAAGATCTTCTCAGTGATCTGAGGTAGTTACTGCAAGTGATGTGAGTGTAGACTAGAAATCTAGATGTACCCTACTGGTAGCAAATGGTTTTGCTATGCAGGTATGTCTAGACATGAACTATAGGGCCTCAGAAGCTGTTTTCCCAAGTTTGGTTTGACCATTCACATCGTCATAGGTGGCTTTTCAGGCCACCTATTGTGCAGAGGCTGTTTGAAAGATAACTGCTGATTCTGGATTGAGTTCAGTCTTTCTGTCATATCCAGACTATATGTTTTGATGATATAGTCTGGCTTGTCAGGCTAATGTGAGTGACCATTAGCGACAAAATCACCAACTTGGTAGTCTATTCTCTGTTTTCTGTCTATTGCTTGTGTTGCTCTGGCATATTAAACAGTTTATTTAACATATTCACTGTGGACAGAGAGAACAGTTTAAGGAAAAATCTTGTGTGATTTAATTCATAGCCCTTTTTGTTTGAGGTTTGCTGTCTGTAGAAAAGGAAAAATAACCAAACAAAATAAATTACATATTATAGAACGAATAGCAAATGGGCAGCTAAAATCAACTGAATGCTTCTGAGTTTCTGTGTGTGCTTGTGGTTTTGCTATTTCCTTTGGTGTCATAGTCTGAGGTTTTCAGCAACTTCTCATTTCTTCTGAAGTACATTAGCAGATTACTAGTACAAGCAGTAATGTATTTGTGTGCGTGTGCAAGTATGTATGTGTGAGGGGGTGTTTCAGACAAAATGGATCCTTGGGAGACAGAAAGTGAAAAAAAAACACATTAATATTGACAGGGGGCACAAATAGAGATGCAGAGAGAGAGAGCATTCGAAAGAGAGAAAGACAAGAGACATTTTTCCTTTACACTTTTAGACTTTTTCATTAGTTTTATTGTGGAGCTGACAGAATGATTTTTTACTCAAACCTTGGCATAAGCAGAGAGAGAAAGAGAGACAGAGAGTAACTAATAACTTGTTTAGTCATTAGTCTTGTTTAGACATTTCACTTTTTTTCTGAAAAAGAATGAATGACAATAAAATGGCTGATCTTCTTAGTTGATGTGTTTGGGTGCAGAGTGCAGCAGGAGGTGGTTTTGTGTGTGTGTGTGTGTGTGTGTGTGTGTGTGTGTGTGTGTGTGTGTATGTATGTGTGTGTGTGTGTGTGTGTGTGTGTGAGTTGATGTCAGTGTCAGTTGAAGCCACTACGATGCTGGCAGGGTAAACAGTTCAACATGTCACCATGGCAACAGTCAAAGCCGAAGCAGCTATGTTAATGGTGGCATCTTCAGTGCTGGTGACAAATAGATAGTCTACATAGTAGGAGAGAGAGAGGGAAAGGGAGAGAGTGAGGGAAAGAGAGAGGGAGAGAACTGACGGGCACATGTAAGATAAAGACACTAACTCTGACTGACTCGGTTTGTGAAGTGTTTTATTTCTTAGACTGCATATTTTGGCGAGTTCAAGCATTGCTGCCCCCCCCCCCCAAAAAAAAAAAAAAAGTAGAACAGTAGCTATGACCAAAAATCTACATGAAGCTGATTTTTTTTCTCTGTCACAGGTGTGTTACTCAGCACTGGTAACAAGAAGGATAACGTGGTGGGGGAATCATTATGTGATAAGCCAAACCAACCTTATCGTAAACATTTGGATGGAAAGTGTTACGGTAAGGATGTGGGATACTCCTCTAAGACTAGGATTCAAACAACCATCAACAGAAATTATTAATGAAATACTAAAGTAAATAGATCAGTTGAAGATAGACAGCTTGTGGTTTGTAAAGCCAAATTGATTTTCTAAAGTGAAACTATAGTGTTGTGCATAAATGAAAATTTAAACCTCTGACCTGCTAAAATGAGGAATGTTTTGAGTTTGAAAACTATTAGTCTAATGAGGAGGATAACTGAACTCTAGAATAAGAGTTCAGTTTCAAAAGCTATATCTATCATTTTAATGAATTTTCAGAAATCAGATTTTTACATCTTGTTTTTCAGATGTATATCAGAAGATTTACATTTGGGTTGCTTCTACAAGTTTTTACATAATAACATTGACAATTGAAGTTTGGTCAATGATTACTGATATACATGTACACAATTAACAAACATCACTTTTAAATATTGTCACAAATGGATTTATAGCGTATAACTCTTCGTCAAGTCAGTCTTTATTGTCTCCCAATGGAGAAATGTATCTTGGACACATTTGAAAACTTAGTGTCACACACCCTCAGCATCAATCAAATGACTTACATAAAAAGTGCAGTCAATCAAATAACTTACCAACT